>JAIXMF010000069.1:0-47125 GCA_025201365.1 Syncephalis plumigaleata | reverse complement strand
GACGTTAGATTTTGCAGACGTTGAAATGACGCGTCCATCAGGTCAAGATGGTGTAGCACCACCGCCACATCAAGCAACAGCAACAACAGCAACCACCTCCACCACCAGCACAACCAGGTATGATGCCACCTCCACCATCTACTTCATCCAATGCACAGATGCAACCATCCGGTCCTGGTGTCATGGGTCAGCGTGGACTTCCTCCTCCATCAGCAGCATCAGCAGCATCAAATACACGCGATTATCGATCTCATGACGAAGTATGTATAGCATGTTATTCATGCACTAGTACTAATTAGTACACATACATACATATTTTATAGCGATTAAGACCTGGTGCGATGCCCGATAATAGTATGGGTGGCCATCCTAGTGGATCCACTCCATCCACCGCACCAAATGTTCCCTCTACAGAACTGATTGCTAAAGCGTTAGCTAATCTCAATCAAGCACAATTACTAGAAGTGGTCTATCAATTGAAGGTATATTAATGCTGAATGTTTATTCATTAATAATAATCCTAACCGTGATTAATACTAGGCATTAGCCACAACACATCCACATCATGTACGCACGTTACTCCAACAGAATCCACAACTATCCTACGCTGTACTCGATTGTCTCGTTAAACTAGGTCTAATAGACACGATGGCTATTCAAGTGAGTATTTGTCATTCATTATTTATTATAAATGATAATCAACAACTATATTGTGATATCTAGCGTGCACAAGGTGGACAACAACCAGCACAACAACCAGCACAGCAGCCACAACCAGGCCATCCCACTCAAACACCTTCAGCTGCATTTGATCTAGCCAATTCACTTGGTATGTCTATGGGTGTACCTCCTTCAGGTGGTGCAGTATTACCAGGTCAACAACTACCTCCACCACCACCTCCACCCAATGCGCCTGCTATTGGTAAATGAATAAGATTACACACAAATATACTATTAATATAATAGCCTACTAACACCCTAATAATAATAATAGGTGGTAATGTGGATGCATTACAACAACAAACGGCATTATTACAGCTCTTAGTTTAACACCACAACAGATTGATAATTTATCACCAGATCAACGTGCTATCATATTACAATTGGTAAGTGTAGTGATAGTAATAGTAATGAACTAATAATAATGAACTACTCTACTATAATAATAGCGTAGTCAATTGGGTGCCGGTGCCGTATAACTATCGATTGTCATTGTGTTATATTTCACACTAATAGGAGCTACAATAAAAGATATATTATTACTAATAAGAGTTGTAGTAGTAGTAGGAATACGACATTTAATTGTAATAATTGCTATCTCATCAATATGATATACGAATATCTAATGAGTTTGCGTGTAACGAACATTGCCACGCTGTTGTCGTTTCTCCATTTTCTGTTGACGTTTACTCTTCATCTCCTCTTGTCCGCCGCCATTTGATTTTAGCATAGGGCGACAAATCCCCAAATAGCATAGCCAGCGTATAATGGAATCTATGTGTATTAATAAGCAATAACTGATTGATTTATTATCCTAGCATTTTCTACTCACCACTAGATAGAACCACCAAATAAATGACCAAAGTAAACTGCCCAAATGTACAAACCAAGTAACATAAAGAATATCAAACATGTACCTACAATACAAGCATGAATCTATCAGCGGTGTATCCAGCAGTATCGATGCTAATTACTGGTAGTATAGCTTACGATGTAAGACCGGGTGCATTCAAATCATCCCCTCCCGAAACAATGGCACCCGACATGTCTCGTTGTGGTCGAGCCATTTTCGCCATGAGACGATAGATAAATATGGTGGGTAGCCAGGTTATTAAGTAGCCAGAAGCACTGTAGCGTGTTACATCGGCACGATACCAACCAAACTGCACGAGGACATAGATAGACTAGTCAGTAGACAAGAGAGAGAGCGTGTGTGTGTTAGTAATACAAGATATGTATACAGTATACGCGCGTATTTGTAGTGAATTACATTAACGATGAGTAAACCCCATTGAACATTACGTAGAATACGTGCATTCTCAACTGTCTGCTTTTTGGCTGATTTGTTTGCCTAGTAACAATACAGGGTTAGTTACATGGTAAGCAAGCATGAACGCGAAACAACATTACCATGTTGGGTAAAGGAACAAAAGAAAGAAGATAGGCAGAGTGATGATGAAGAAGGATGATCCGCAACCATTACTGTTTTAAGCCAAATCCATGGATAGAGTGGTCTAGACCGAATCATCACTAAAACAACAGTACTAGATAAACTGAATTCACTATTATTGCTATACATGATTTTGCAAGTTGTATAGATTCAAGTGTATAATAGAATGTTAATACACAGCATATTATTTACTACTCTATCTATCTATCTATCTTGTCACTCATGTGAATATGCTTGTGAGCGCAAAAAGTATCATCATCATCAATACTTGTAGTATATTGTTGGTTGGCACGTTTCTCGTGCTCTTTTCCATTCTAAAATGTAATAAACGGGTTCCTGCGTCAATGCAACTTAGAAATGGCGCGTTACGCAAATGAAAGAGTGGCGCGTGCGTTGTAGGACAACCGGAAATTTACGCTTAGTTTTAGCATCATTGACATATACCATACGACTGGTGCTTGCTTATTATGATCATGAAGCGTGTCTACGTGCTTGTGTCGTGTCGTGTAGAGCGATAAAAGTCGAATAAACTTAATACGGCACTAGAAGCACGTAGCGCCCTTTGCCTCTTAACGCATTCGTGGGTGTACAGCGACTATTGACGAGCGGCGATCCGCGACACGCTCTTACCATTCAAGTCTAATTAAGCGATCAGCCACCCAGTTGGGATAGTAGCACACGTGTCACTTACAAGAGGCAAAGAAAAAATAGCTTGAGCAATTATCCAATTTTTTATACGTGTTATTAGTGTGCACTTTTTCATTTGCGCTACAAGTTGGATATTAGACATTCGTAATACAGCGATAGTATATGATATACTATGTTATTATACTTGTAACTTCTTGATGTAAACAACATATCTTACGCTTGTTTAACATTGATTGCAATAGACAAAATGATGCGTACCGTAAATCTTGCGACGATGTTCAGATTCAAACTACGATGGCATGCTTTTGCGCTTTTCTAAAAGAGGAGTATGTTGCTGGTTCAACAAATGGCCTGGCATCGCCCAAATAGACTGGCTAGTGCCACCATCACTGCATCAATGGATCATGTGGTATATAAATACATCAGCAAGTGGACACCTATGTCTTGCATGGTTCATGCCGCATTGTCTGTAACATTGTCTACTCTCTACCGCTATACCGTTCTGTGTTATCCCTAATATTATCATCTCATCATCATTCATGTCCACTGAACGTATCGCTCTTATTGAAAAGGCCGCGGATGCACAAAAGTATGGTCGATACGAAGAGATGTTCCATTCGATTGTCGAGGCCATTCGCATCGATAACCATGTCAAGTTGGAGAGATGAAGCTGCTATCGTACGCCTACAAGACGGTCATATCCCTTCGTCGTGCTCGCTGGCGTAACTTGGGTCTAAGCGAGAAGCGTGTCACGGCCGAGGGTGACAACGTAATGGCGGAGACACTTAAGAAGGACCGAGCATCGATTCAGGCTGAACTACTCCAGATCTGTCAAGAATTCGACAGCATATTCGGTGAGGATCTTATTCGCGGTGTTCAAACTGATGAATGCTACCTACTCTACTATAAGATGTAAGTAACCATACGGACATGTATATATAATGATATACAATGGAATCATCGCTAATGATTACTTTTATTATTACTATTATTATTAGGAAAGGCAATTACCATCGATTCATGACCGAGTTCTCGTTAGGACCGACTTGTCAGGAGACGATGGATGCTGCCGAACAGGCCTACGCGCATGGTACGGAGATTGCACGAGCTAAATTCCCTCCTACCTTCTCGATTCGTCTTCATCTCGCGCTTAATTACGCGACATTCTGCTACGAAATCCGTGATGATCCCGATCGAGCCTATGACATTGCCGAGAATGCAGTTGATGAAGCTGAAGAATTAATGGACAAACTATCACAAGATGAATACAATGATTGTATATTCATGCTTAAGATGTTGAAAGATCAGTTGAACGTTTGGCAAGGTGTTTTCTAATGAGTATTTCTCTTTCTTTTCTTTTCTTTCCTTTCCTTTCCTTTCTTTCTTTTCCTAATAATTGTATATAGTATGCATGTCTTTACTAATAAAAGCGTTGTTTCTTGAGCTTATCTCAACATCGTTTCATAATATTAATATTATTTATTTATTTACAAGCAGGTTAGATGATACGCTTGACGATGAAACGAGGAACTGGGTAGACCATTCTCTGCTGGTATCTCCACACCATGCTCATCAACGGCCACAAGTGGATAGCGAGCCACTGGTGGTAAGAATTTATCGGCAGGTGAATCGAAGCAAAATAGCTTACGACACTTGTGACACGGCCTCATTAGCAAGTCATGATGACTGACCAGCCAATCCTAATATCGAGTGAGCATTAGTCGGTATTGTTCATTTGTAATTGTTGCTAGAATACTTGCCAGGAAGTAGACGACAACAAGCTGCGGGTAATCCATGGTCAATTGATCGGCCACTAGCGTTGCATTAATAGTCATGCTTCGAAACGCTGACCATGGTGATTCCTCCCAGGTTGACTGATTCACCCGTGTTAGTAGGGTCTATCACTTAATGCCACACCATTACTTACTCGATCTTTAGCCGTTTCTCGAACGATAATACGATTAAGCCTTAGTAGATTGTCCTTCAAACCAATATCAAGTACCGCTACAAATGTGTCATTGACCCTAAGCTATATCATTCCATTTAATTAGTCGTGTAGAATGGTAAATGTCGATTGCTCACTCACCTGAACACCTTGTGATAGTCCAACCACGCCGTTAATATACTTGACATCAATATCAATATTGGCTTGCTGTGCTCGAGTCACGAGTGATGGTATCACATTTGACTCTAACATTTCTCGGACAGGATGTGTTGACTTATCAAGCATCTCGCTATTATCATGGGATGATGCTTCCTGCCTATATCATCATCAATAGATCAAAGTAAGTCAATGAATGTAGCACTATCATCATACGTGTATAGTATTACATGATTTGATCTTCTCCCAATCCACTAGCAATAGGCGGTTGTGATCGTTGTAGATGCTTCTCTCGACGCCATGACTCGAAGCTCTTCTTGACTCGATCATTAACTAGACTATACTACAATTAACACAAGTGAGATCACACCAATTATATATCAAATTACCCGTATATCTCTTGAGAATCTACATTTTTTGCTTCATCGGCTATCTCAGTATTTGTATTTGATGCTCTAATGGTAGATTACACATGAGTCAAGTATCGACTATGGAATGACATTATCCTTACCGATCTTGTACAGAATCAACTAGAGTAATACTCGGTACTGACAACTGACTGGTACTAGTGAATAATTCTATAATGTATACTATTAAGCATGAACTAGTCTCATACCATTGTATATTTCTTGTTACCTGTATGTTGTTGCACTTGCACGGCTAGTTTTGTCAACTGATCCAATGTCGTTTGTGCCAATGTACGATATCGGTCAACACTCTGTTCATCTATTGTTGTTGTTGTTGTCGTTGTCGTATATCATTGAATAAGAAGACTACACCTTAGTACAAACAACACTAGTCTTACATACCTGACACTGCACTAAATGTTGTTGCATCTTGTATTAGAGTGTGAGCTGAACCTCGTACATTTCGAATCTATACAAATGATAAATATCATCACTAGTTGTACGTTATACGTGTACGTTTACCTGAGTTAGCATTACGTCTAACGCTTTTATATGTTGCGCGTTAGTTGTCTCCATATTGATATGATAGAGTATTCCTAGTAGTAGTAGTAGTAGTATGTTGAATCTCCTCTGACCAGCAGCCAAACAATAAACCACCGCGATAGTAGCCAAAAAGAAACAAAAGGAAGAATGTAGAGTGGGATAGAAAACGGTGACGCGACTTTTTTCATTTCAATCTCTCTCTCTTTCTCTCTACACCAATTTCTTATTTTCCTCTCTCTCTTGCTCTCTTCTTTTCCTTCTTGCTCCCTCTCTTTTGTCGTTTCTTTTCGCGTTCAAGATCTTTGAAGCCGTACCTATTTGTACTTTTTCCCTTCTACTGTTGTTGTTGTCCTCCCCTTGTGCTTGTGCTCACTCGTCTCCTGTTTGTTCAACCTAGTTCACGGTGTTATTATGAGTGTCGTCAATATTCTTAATGTGCAAGTGCACGATGCACAAACTTTGTTTACAACACCGTTCAAATTGGATATCAAGTTTGAGTGTATCTCGGAACTTAAAGAAGGTAGCGTGTACGCGTGCCCCCTCCTCTTCTACCCTACATTTGTTTTATTTACGCTATTTATTCTGCAATAGATTTGGAATGGAAGCTAATCTACGTTAGTTCCGCTCAATCAGAGGAACACGACCAAGTGCTCGATTCCATTATGGTTGGTCCAGTGCCTGTAGGCATTAATCAGTTCACATTCGAGGTAAGTGCTCACTCTATCACTTCATCAATCTCTATCTAACTATTTACGCGTACGCATGTCTATGACTCACCACAATTCACGATGGTTCTCCCTAGACTGATGCGCCTAATCTTAGTATGATTCCACCCGCTGAACTGCTAGATGTCACTGTACTGCTATTAACATGCTCGTATCGCGACAAGGAATTCGTACGTATCGGCTATTACGTCAATGTGGGTTATCTCGAGGAGGAGCTAAAGGAGAATCCACCAGCAGCACCTATCGTGGATAAGCTCTATCGCAATGTGTTGGCCGACAAGCCAAAGGTCACTCGCTACTCCATTCCTTGGTAAGCAGTCTTAATAGCAGTCAATACTAATGCTAATGCTAATGATTTTTATCATGTTATACAGGGATTCTAATGCAGAAGATCCGCTAATTCAAGAACATCAAATGGCTGAACAAATGTCCACCTCTACTTCTATGTCGATGTAATACGTATGTATATCCATAGATGACGCTGACTGTATGGAGAATAATAGGAAGATTACAAATGCAACATATACTAGTTGCTATCTAAGTGTTCATTGAAAATAAGCTAGCTATTTCTATGATTAAATACAATTTGTACTGGCAATCCTCTATTCATTCTTATATCTATCTATCTATCTATCTATCTATGTATATGTATATGTGGCTATAAATGCCAGTCTTTCATTTCATCGATCGTTAATAGCAATAACAACAACAAGACAAACAAAAGAGACACACAATGAGATGAGTAGAGTGATATACGCATGTATGATCATAAGATCCACTTTATATAAATTTAAGCAGATTCTTTGCCCTTGGCATACTTGGTGCGATCACGACGCTCAATAGCAGTTTGACGATCCTTGGTCATGTGCAATTTGGTGATGACCACGTTGGATGGGTGGATACCAACTGGAATGGAGGCACCTAGAAATGACATAAGCCACATAATAGAATAGCATAGTAGACAGCATTAGATAAATGAATTACATTGTATATCAACTAGCATAGCAATATAACATATTACTAGTTCGTATCATCTTACCGTTAACCTTATCGCGAGTGACACGCTCAATGTGGATGACCCACTTCTTGCGGTAGACTTGCACTACCTTGCCTTCACGACCCTTGTAGGTACCGCGAACAACTTGGACCTCATCGTCAGCACGAATAGGAACGGAGCGAACCTGTATATATATATAGGTATACGATGATACGCGTTATAAGTAA
Source organism: Syncephalis plumigaleata (assembly GCA_025201365.1). Classification (NCBI taxonomy): domain Eukaryota; kingdom Fungi; phylum Zoopagomycota; class Zoopagomycetes; order Zoopagales; family Piptocephalidaceae; genus Syncephalis; species Syncephalis plumigaleata. The sequence continues at coordinate 39,307 of JAIXMF010000069.1, read as the reverse complement.
AATATCTGGATAATATCGCCAATCATTCAAGAACTACTTACGTTGTGCTTTTCACGGAGATCCTTGGAGAGCTGAGAGCTCATGATCTTGTGGCGCAAGTGAGATGGAGCCGAGAAATGTGCCTTGCGGCACTTGCGGCGCGAGGAGGAAACGTCTATTAATAAAATAACGTAAAATAGTTAGGGTTAGTAATATGCTTATGGTTTATATGTCACCCCGTAATAACTCTAGTATAACAGTAATAGTTACTTGCTACGCTTAAGAGTGTTGTTCATAGCAATATTGGCCAATGAACGTAAGAATCACTGATTACAGTGATTCCATATTCATAAGTGTATATGAAAATATACGCTAGTAACCATGATTATTATAATAGTGTAGTAGTATAGTGTTACAACACTAGTATTATATCGTTTGTTACGTATAAGCGTGTAGTAGTTGTATGTTATATAGGTAGATATATATGTATATAATAGAATCCTTGAATAGTGGCAACAATATGTTAAACCAACTACATAAAGTATTCCATATACTACACATATCCATGCATCCATCTAGATATTCATCTTTCTATCCATCCATCCATCCATCTGGATATCTATCTATCTATCTATCTATGTACAGTATCATGTATTCATCCATGTATATAATGCGCACCTTGGCTGAACTTCATCGCGACAGGCTACGACTGGCGAATAGCGACTAATGCGATTCTTTGCCAAATGGAAGAGGAGGAGGAGCCCGTTTGCAAGTGGGACGGGCAGTGTCACTCTTGGGTGGATGGTGAGCGGTGTGTGTGTGTGTGTGTGTATATCACACATTCATAATTATCACATAAATACAAAACTGTTGTTTCCATTAATAAACCACGTGATTTTATTCAGATTTCAATCTCTCTTGATGAGGTCGATACCAAAATTGATAATAAGCATAGATGCCCAATGCTGACATAAAGGTACACCAGAAGAGTATGACACTAGTAGGAGCAGATTCTGTGAATTCACCCTTACTGTACTTGACAATGATAAGCAGCTCGGTAGCAATGTTGGCCAGTTGTAGCCAGGCATGTGAACCGAGTCGTTTACAATTCCTAAATAATAACGAGAATGTAATTTAGCTAATTAGTTAGTTAGTTAGTTAGATGTACGCTTAACCTACTTGTTCGATGCAAATTCGTATACTTCACGCATGGATGGTACACTGAATGCAAACATGATGGCCAATCGGAATGTTACAAGCCAGTGTTCTGGTGGAATCCAGAACAGATATTTAAGATAAAAGACGTTCACCTCGCAGGCCAACCACTAAATAGTAAGATACGTAATGGTGATTAGAATACATTGTCGTATTAATAATTCGGTTAGGTAACTCACGATGGCTGATATGCCAAGCATCATACTGAACTGTTTGAAACTCTTATTAGCGCCCCATTCAAACTTTGTCCAACTATGAGGTGTAAATTGCTGTACAGTACGACGCATTTTACCCGAATACTTGGGAATATCACGTATGCCCTCCCATCGGTAGCCCTACATAGACATGAAGATATAAAGATATTTAGTCAACAGAATGATTATATATACATATATGCATACATATTGTACTAACCTTCATTTCAAAGTACTGACACGTCTTCATACCTAAATATATGCCAAGCCAATTGCAAACCAAGACATCAAGAATCCACTATTATGTTATCGTAGGTTAGCAACCAATTGCATTTACTCTATACATCAACAACTACTTACGTGATCCCACCAACATTCGGCGAAATTAGGCAATTGATGTTGCAACGAGTATTCCATAATCTCAAAGAATACCGACATCATCCAGGCAAACGTGTAATCACGAATAATAATAGATTTGGCCCACCAACCAAGTGCATGAGCTAGCACGAATATATCAAGTTGATTATTCATATTATCCCAGGTTAATTCACAATTGTCTGCGTAGGATCGTTCGGGAAGTGGTACACCAAGCTCGGGCGAGATATAAGCGAATAGCTTACGTGTATCATCTTTGTTCTACAATCATCCTAGTATTAGTGGCAACATTAAATGTAGAATCATTTAGTAACCTACTTGGAATAGAATGAACGTAAGAAACATCTGGTAAAGTACGCTAATGCCTAGAGAAATGCGCCATACTGCAGGATGTGGACGAATGAATGGACCATCTCTGAATTGTATTAATCCAATGACTAGAAATGTAATACTACATATGATAATACCACTAATAGCAAAAGAGGAAACAGTAAAATAAATATCTTTTACCATGCAATAGCAAAATGGTCAATAATATCAGTGCACTTACCGTTTTACATTGGTTACTCGGTCTCCATCATCGGTGAGTAAGGCCAAATAAACAAATACTGCAAGGGTTAGAATAAGCAATGATATGGTATGTGGCTTATCTATGAACATATATTCATTAGTGTATCCTACTTCAATTACTAAACTACTAAATACTTACAAAGAAATGTAATGGTAGCGTCTATTTCATCGGCAAAAGGTTTAGTGAAGATATGGTCACGATTAAAGAGACGAGCAGTAGTTATTGACGCTTCTGTAGATTCGGTTATGACCGAAGCATCGCTCGTGTCATCATACTCCTGCTGTTGCGTAGAATGATTCTGACCGCGTTTGCGCATTGCCATAACATATAAGCAGATGTGTAACCTTCTTAATCACCGCAAGAACTATACACCACTATTAGCAGTATGGTAAATGGACAGGAGAACGCGGGAAATTTGTCTTCTCGATAGGTGTACTCTGCTAAGCAACGCTTCACTTGCCGTTGACCACTTTAAAAGAAAGAGAGAAGGAAAAGAAATGTGATACATTTCTGGATATGATGATCGGTGACGACATACAAGATTTTTCCTTCTGACGGTTTCCTTACGATGTAGAAATTAAACATTCCGAACGACATGATATAACAGTTCATCATCATCATTGATTATGTCACATATATTTGATACGAGTTGCAATGGCTTATTCCTATTATCTTGTAGGAATACTAGAAATGAATTGACATTATAGCATATCTAACGCTTATTCATTCGAATAAAATATAGTTATGAGAGTAACAATCATAAATGCTGCTGTTATTATTATTATTATCAAGTAAACACATAGAGAAGGTAATCACGTAGAGTTCTGTACTGATGCAGCCAAGGACAATGCCGATTGCTGTTGTACTCGTTCGTATACTCGATTGAATATATTATCGGTGGACTTGGCCGCAAGGGGATCAACAAAGAATCCCGTAGGTTGACGCGACTGTTTAGCGACGCGTGTTTCCGAAGACACACCCGTACGAATCCAGTTAAGATAGCGTAGCTTATTCGGCTTGGATAGACAAGCCAGTTGCGATACGGGAACGTGATGCTCGCGTCGACCGCCAAATAGGTTTAACGTCTCCAGTATGAGCGTGTAATCCATCGGATGTGTATCGCTAACCAGTTTGGCAGGCTTCATATTAGGTTGACTCTTTGGTATTTGCAAATACATATGCGTAACATAAGGACCGGTCATATAGTGGATCAATGTGAGAGGCATTAATGCTGACACGCCCGCTAAACACCGTAGTACATGATGGAGGGTAAGCGCACGAGTATCGCGGTAATAGGACAACTGTTCGACTTACCAAGAGTGGCGGTCACATAGGGATCGTGTCCATACGCGAGTAGAGTGGGCACGACGATAACCGCGCAGACACTGAACATAGAGGCTGTTGCTTTGTACGCGCGAATAACGCTAGAGAAGGCACCCGTATAAATAAGCGTGCGCAAGGTAGGCTTTTTCTCGGTTGTCGAGAGGGAAGCGACACGGGATCGAGTGGCATACTCTCGTCTATATAACTGTACAACGCTTTTGTCAAGTAATCCCACTACAGGCCACGTAGAAGCCACGCCTAGTAGACGAGTAGTAGTGCGAATAGTAGGCGAAGCACTAGTAAAGCGTGCCACTCTGCAAAATGAGCTATGGTAAAACATACTAACACAATGAAAAAGGTAAATAAAATCTAAATCTTTTTTCTACTTTTTTCAATACAATTTATTACAAACCTCGACCAGTAGTGGTAGGAAGTGCGTTTAGCTCATTAGGAAGCAATACTATGCCAAAGAAATCGTCCAACTCGTCGAGAACGAGCACGACCGACAAGCAGAAACATGATAGATCGAGTGATAAGTCAAGGAACAAGTCGACTAATACACAATCGACATCAACATCAAATGGTCAAATAAAACGGAAAACACCAATAGAACGGATAGCGTTACTTGGTAGTAAAACACCGAAAGAACTGGGTCGAGATCCGCATCAATGTAATTTATACAATGACGAAAGAGTAGAATTGGATACTAATGCACCTTGCTGTTCTATAGCTATACTTGACATGCTACGAGTGGCATTACAGGATACATTTGGCGCGACGGATTTCGATGCACGTTTACAACAAATCAAAGCGTATTTCTACGTGCGTGACTACAATGCAGTATTTTCGGAACCTGCTCATCTACCAGTCTACGCGGCACGATATGTACCCGGTCGAGCATTATGCTATTATCATATGTTTACGCAGCATCCAGCATTACTGGCCTTGCTTGCCGGTAATACTCGGATATACGCGCTAGGTGCCGGAGCAGGCAGTGAACTGGCAGCAATGATGGCAGCTATTGTACATGTAAAACATGTGGATCAAAAGGGTAAGCCCATCTCGACTGAATCTACAGAAGCTACAAAGCAGCCATCAGTCTCGAATGAAGAGAATAATGAGAAAGAGAAGGAATCGATACAAACTGCACCGCAGGTAACGTTGCACATGCAGGATATCGCCGATTGGCGTCAAGTTATTCAGCAGATTGAATCGACCGCACGTAACAAATGGTCAATACCCGTTGATCGGTTTAAATGCGAATTCTCGCAAGGAAACGTATTGAACCTAGTTGGACATGCTAGCAATGAGGAAGACAAGCCCAGCAATACTACAGACATGGAGCATCCAAAGCAAACGGATGCTGAAACGGAAGCCGATAAAGCAGCCATTTGTGCCGAATTCGAACGAGCTGATCTTGTCACGGCCATGTTCGTCATGAATGAGCTGTTCACCGATAAACAACAGGCGATGAAACTCGTCCAGTCGTTAGTGACACGTCTACGACCAGGTGCGCATTTTCTAGTAAGTATCACCCATATCCTATAAGTATGAACTATATTGAGACATGCTCCATTGCCATCATCTAGCTTGTAGATTCAGCCGGTTCATTCTCTAATCTTAAAGTGGGTCAGCGTACCTATATGATCTATACGATATTCGATGCACTACACGCTTACTTTGAACCAATTATAAGCGAGGACAGCGAGTGGTATCGATATCCGAAACAGTCGAATTATCCGCTTGAATTGAATAATATGCGCTATTTTATTCGTCTTTATCGTCGTTTGTAACAATTATTAATAAATAAGAATAGCATAGAATGTGTCATCGATGCTTACGCTTATGCTTATTCGAGTAGATTTCCATTTCCAATCAAGTAACAAAAAATGAGTCATAGTAACGCGCGTTATTTTAATAATTAATTATGCTCAATTGGCGCGTCTCTTTTTCCCCTCCCTTTCCTTCGCCATCAATTAAATGCTCGTCGTGTAGCTCACACAACTCTGAATTACAATATTTCTTTTTTGTTTCCTTCTCCTAACTGAACAAACGCCGCTCCACACTTGCATACTTACTTACTCGTTTGCATTACCCCTTGTAAAATGCAAAAAATATCAGAGTTTTCTCAATCGCAATCGGCGGCGGAAGAGGACGACAATGAACAAGCGACCCAGATTCTCTCGTTGAATCCTTGTGACCAAACGCCATCGCAGCAATACAGCCAGGTACCTCGTCAATGGGCAACACTAAGCGAGGAGCAGCGTGAACGACTCTATGGCTGGTTTGAAGTTTCGGACAAACAGAAAACACGTAAGCAGCTATGCCAAGTATCTATGCATGATACCATCATCGAATTATTAGCTATTAATGAATGAATGCATGTATGCATCCATTAGATATACTGCTGTATGAGGATAGTGAGATATGTGTAGGTCGCGACCAGCATTGGTAGGCTCTAATAATGAATATGCTAGCTGTGCACTAACGTATTACGCTAGTGATTACGTTCTACAGGAGCCTTACGTTTCAAAGAAGCAGTTTCGAGTATATATGGTAGAGTAGATGTATTGATACATGATGCTATCCAGCTAACATTGTTAAATCTATACTGGAAATAATAGATAGGCGATCTGGTCATTTGTGTTGTAAGTTATTTATATTAGTATTATTACTGACTGCCTAACTAGCTAATTCATTTACACGCATGACACTCTACAGGATCATAGTGCTAATGGTACCATGTGTAAGTGGGATCATCTCATACGAAAGCAATTGTACTAAGCATAGTATAGGGAACAATACGAGATTCGATAAAGGTGATGAGATTATCGTTCGTCCCGGTGACACTTTGAGTGCCTATAACTCCAAGGGTAAATATTGAATGAACAAGTTAACAACTAGCGATTACTAATTGATGACTTGTAGTGGAATTCAAGTTCTTTGTCACGGCAGTAGATCCAACACAAGCGGTGGACTCGAGCAAGGATTACTACGAGGTAAGCATATAGCTGATTATATGTAGCATCATGCTAACTACTACTACTACTACTACTACTACTACTTATTATTTGCTATTTCACCTATAGAAAGTAGGCTACAAGTATCGCTTATCATCGAAACGATTGGGATAGTAAGAGCATTATCACAATTATTGCATTGACATATCGTAACTAATAGACATATATGCTTAATTATGATAATTACGTATAGTGGCACATTTGCTAGTGTTTACCTAGGTCTGTGTAAATCAACTAGAACACGCGTAGCAATGAAAGTTTGCAAGAAGAATGCATTGCATAATAGTACGCGTACAAAGCATGGTACCAATTACTTTGAAGAGATGAAAACACTACGCATAGCAAAGGGACATCCGAATATAGTAAAGTTCTATGAAATGGCCGAGACAGAGAATTGCATTTACATTATGATGCAATACGCGGCAGGAGGTGATCTATTCGAGTATTTCAGTAAACAATCGAAACTACCCGAGATAAAGGCAAAATACATTATCTTCCAGATATTACACGGGATTAAGGTAGACAACGTATGATTGTATAACGCGAATGCACTAACAAGAAATATGTAAATTACTAGCATTTACATGATCTTAATATCATTCATCGTGGTAAGTAGTTTCTTCAGTTGCCTATGATCTATAAGCTATACTAACTTGACTATGTGTTGACACTATCGACAGACTTGAAAGTAAGCATGCTCAATTTAGTACTTGTTGATGAAATTAACCATTCTTTTCTAGCCAGAGAATGTACTACTCGTACAAGAAGAGGAGTATCCACGCGTGTTACTCTCTGACTTTGGTATGGCACGATTCCTTACGCAAAATGCCATCTACCAGAAAACAATGTGTGGCACGCAGCATTATTTAGCACCAGATGTGTTGTTGAGAAAGTCTAGCATGAAGGCGGTATACGAGAAACTGCTAAAGATAAACAAAGCCTCGGCTGAAAGATTACTTCAACTGAATTACACGGAGGAAGGCTACGGGAAAGAGGTCGACATGTGGAGTATAGGCGTCATTCTCTACATATTGCTATCGGGTAAGTTGTTAATGCGTAAGCGTAATGTTTATTTAGACAAAGTAATCGTTTAATACGATGATGCATCACTAGCTACCGTGCCCTATTGTGCGGAAAAAGAAGGACCGGAGGAACTATTGATACATATCCTTACAGAGGATCTAGTATTTATAGAAGAAGACTGGATAGGTGTATCGGAAGAAGGTAAGTAGTAGACAATCTATGCTTTATTGTATACCTAAATCACCTGCTAACAATTATGTGTAGCCAAACTATTTATATCGCATCTACTCGATCTAAATAGAAAAACACGCTACACCGTCCATCAGGCACTGGATGATCCATGGATAAAATGCGATGAATACGAAATGCGAAAACGATTTAGTAATGAATTAGACACGCAGTCCACGCCAATGGGCGATATCATTCTAACGCAGACACAACGAAAACAGCCGGATACTGCATCGCAAGCACCACCACAACCAAAACGATCCAAGCACAATCTGGCGAGTCAACCGGTGAGAGCGTCCACCGTACAATGTCAACATTCCGACAGTCATGCCACAAAAACGACCGATCCAACCTTCAAGCGACTCAACTCGGAACTCATGCTACTCCAGGAAGGGGACTTGCCACCATCGCAGGAGATAGGACAAGAGTACACGATGCTTGCAAAGCGACACTATGGAGGAGGATTGCCTACAGATGCTGTTGAGACTACAAAACATTCCATGTCTCATCGAATTCATGATAATCATGAGAGTGGTTCATTATAACTGTTATGCAAACACACGCACATAGCAAATATATCTGCACATCTAAACTGTATCGAAATAAACATATCTCATACGCATACGCATACGCATTATTGTTTACTACTTGTTGATTCAATGATCATAATTTATATTTGACACTATACTACTTATAATCTAATAACTTGTATCTAATGCATCTAGATTGCAAGTAAATGAATAAAGAGATAATGTATGTGTGACTGTAGATAATGAATGCTGAATGAGTTAATTATAGATGTTCATTATTAATAGGCACAACTCTGTGGTGGAATTTTCTTTTTTTTCATTACTTTTTTTTCCTTCTTTAAATCTCGTCCCAGTAACATGCCACCACAACGTCGTTCGCGTGTTCACAAGAACAACAAGGCTATTAAAAAGGCGCATCGCACTCGTCGACGAACGAAAGATATCCTTTATGCTTAGCCTGACTATGTTTATTGGTAATGACCTTGACTTGAAATGAATTACATTTAGACCAGATTCACGATGATTTACGACCGGAAAACGTCGAGAAGCTCAAAGCTCAGCCAATTGACGCTGATCTTCCAGGTCTAGGCCAGTTCTACTGCGTAGAGTGCAGGTAAGTGTAGTGCGGTATGTAGTAGTAGAGATAGACAACTAATACATATGAATCATATGAATAAAATAGTCGATACTTTATTTCGACAAGTGCCATGGATGTTCATTTGAAAAGCAAGGCACATAAGAAACGGTAATTACTTGCTATTATTTATATGCTAGTGCATAGTTATTAATGTGACATGTCATTGTTAGGTTACGTGAATTGAAGGATGAACCGTATACGCAAGCCGAAGCAGAAGCAGCAGTTGGATTAACAACGGAAAATCGTCGTCCAACGAGTGTAACTGCCAGTTCGACAGCAGCAACATCTACAAATGCACAGAGAACAGTGATGGCATTAGATTAGTATAAAATATTAGTATGAACAAGAAAATATAGGCTTATTATCATCATTTCAAATATCATTGAGATAGTACAGTTGCTTATCATGTTAATAGGAATGCAAAGAACAATGTTGTTATTATTGCTATGAAAATGATAGAAATGATACTGAATAATGAAAAGCATATATATATATGTGTGTGTGTGTGCATGTCTAGTGTTGATAGCATGCTTGACTATAAAAACAATCATGATGTAAAAACACGCTCGTAAACCAAGTCACCACATATGGGTTCTATATCACGTAGTAGGCCACGCATCCATAAACGCATGTATTCGGTGGTAGTTGATGCGGCACGTAAGATGATACCAGCTTTATCGCGAGTATCAGATACTGCCCACACATGTTCCTGTATGTTTGGTACGGTATTATGTGATGCTTTCTTCGTAGAGGAAATCGATACTTTGCTGTATTCGGCGCGTATTTGCTCTACCACCGACTTTACACGATCACCATACACGATAATAGTAGCATGACAGCGATATGGTTCGAGTGTTCTTGCATAACGAGGCAATCTAGTTGTAGTATTGGTAGGTGATTCCGATTGAATAGACACATGTGCATGGTTGTTGGTACACGGTGATAATGGTGGCGATAAAGTATCACTGCCATTACTGCTACTAGTGTCGTCGTCCGTATTGCTGCTGCTGTTGCTGCTACTCTCGTCTTCATCCATTTCCAATAGAGTGCGATCTGCAAGTACCAAACGACCATGACGATACAATTCAATGGAGCTATCATATTTGTGGAACTGCCATGATTCACCGTGTGCATCATGTCTACCACTGGTGAACCAGTCAGCAATAACGACAGACGAGGACTCGTCGGCTAACAGGTAGCGTTGTCGTTGTACAAAGTCTGCACCAGCAAAGCAAGTTATAGGTTCAGGTAGCTGTAGCAATACTGCACGCTCTGCAACTTTTGCATCTACACGCTGAAAAGTCGTAACTGAGGCCACTTTGGTCAAGTCATCCTTTATGCGGTCATTAGGACTGGCATCCTGCTTCTTAGTGTTATATGATGATGGTGATGATGGTGACAATGGCGATATCATGGGTGATATCATGGGTTGTCGACGTTTAAACACTTTGGTAGAGCCTTGAGTAAGCATAGTAAGTGCTGCACCAGGCATCACACGTACTTTCATGGAGGGACAGTCGCCCGACACAAGACCTCCGCTAGATGTGGTTGTATATTAGTGGCTGTATGATCTTTTCGCGCTCTTCTAGAGAAAAAACAAGCACCTACCCGTAGCTTAATGCGTATATCAATGCTGATTTTGCTTGGTGAGCCCGTGGTGCGAGTAGTTTCAACGGATAGCGTGCTCGCATTACAGGCAAGCAAGCCTTGCCGTTAGGGCCTAGTTCGCAGTGCACCTCACCATCTCCAGCTTCTAGCAACATATTGACGATAAAAAGGAAATGTTTCAGGAATGAAAGGGTAGTAGAGAGAGAAAGAGAGAAAGAGAGAAAGAGGAATATAGTGACGAGCTAGAGAGAGCGAGACTAAAAGGATATATACTTTCAAATTTAAAAGTCCACCAAGGAGAAAAGAAGTATATCCGGAAAGATATTTACAAGTAAAACAATGTATTTATAAATATATATATACGGAACTAGTAACGACAGTAATAACAATTATTACTACTATTAGTATTGTTAATATTGGAACTATGGAGCGAGGTTAAGAAAAAGAGATAGAGCGACCAAAGACCGAGTATCTATCCCTTCGTATAAAACGCTGCCTATTTATACAATGAAATAAGGAGGTAAGCAAGGATGATAAAAGCGTTGTAGTGTTGTTTGTTGCTGTCATGCACCAGTTTCAAAAGTATAAATATGTGCGATGCAGCCACAATGTACGCATCCTTCTACTTTGTGCAGTATTTATCGACATTGATTCAAGGTCGAATTCATTCATCACATTGTTCATTTCACGTATGGCAAATAACGATAATTTGCGTGCTGCTCAAATACTTTGTTAAACATGCTATACTCAAACGATTAATTAAAACTAATTACATGTCACCATTCGAGGTTAGTCGCATACTTGACAACGAAGTCATGGTGCGGTAATATCTGTATCTGTGTCTGTATATGACGTAATAATGCGTTCATGTGTATGTTCACTTGTATAGATTATAACGTAAAGTAGATCTAGCTGAATTACAGGCTTTTTCCATCCAATTTGCGCAGTTAGCCTTCTGTTTTTACGAATAAATAATAGTTATAATAACACTTACAATTACCCTGTATTTTGGGGTGTAGATAGCGATAACTATCACGGATGAATTGTTTTTTGTTGTTTGGTTCCCTCTTGGTCTTGTCCTCCTTGTCTTGAACGTTTAGAAGGAATGGTACTTCGTTCAAATTGTGTTGGAACACCCTTGTCCTTACGAACACTACGAATAATCTGAATAAAATTCAGACATGCAGCCATATCCCGATTCCATACACGGTAATCAATAGCTACTTGTAAGTACATGACATGGCAATATCCAACTATACTAGTACACTTGTATCATCTACCTTATAGAATTGATGATGATAGTTATCGCTATCAATAAATGATCCATTACTAATACTGAATTGTTATTATTATCGTGCTATATCAATTGGCATTTCTATGATGATAATGGTGTTAACAATTGTGTAAATCTATTTATTAATAAACTGCAAATGTTAAAGGATAAATGCGCAAATTGGATGGAAAAACACTGTATTGTTTTTTATTTATTTACTCTATTACGCGTGCTTGTGTAATATTTTACTACTTACTAGTTTCCTTTGTCGTCTATCATGATAAGCGAAGAGACGAGTTGCATAGAACACACGAAGGATGAGCAGTTTGCCAACTTTCATCTACGTCGACTTGTGCGTGAGAATCACGGTCGAGCCATCACGCAACTGGCCATACATCCGCGTTTTTCCAATCTTGTGGCAACAATAGGAGGAGGCCAGGTAAGCCATCACCACTATTGCTAATAGTACTAGTATCATTATCTCTTGCTAACGACTCAATGAACAGGCTAGTATCTACGATAACGAACATTGTGGCAATCATCTTGATATCGTTACCAATTATGAAACACCAATTAACGAAGAAACGGGCGAGGCATCAGTTAGTGATTAGGCATTATGTATGTTATTTCATTGTCATCACTAACTAATGCACTACTAGATATTGACATGTTGTACGTGGATAAACGTACATCCTGATCCTTCAGATGCCTGGTTGGCCGTAGGTGGTCGAGATGGCATTGTACGATTGTTGAGCATTGCGCGTTCCGCTGAATTTCGTCGTTTAGATGCGGCAGCCAGTAAGATGAATGATAAGCAGTCATTAGAGTAAAGCTAACAGTTAATGTGAATAGATGACTCGAGTGTCGTCGATCTCTGTGCTCATCGTAGGAAACCGTTACTGCTAGCTGCGTATGCTGATGGTACAGTTCGTTGCTGGTCACTAAATAAAGATGGTGCATGTCTTTGTATGTGGTCGTTAAATGCAACTTCATTGGTGAGTTTACTGATGTGGCATTAACAAGGAAAACAAGCAAGAAGGATAAAGTAGTTTCTAATTGGTAAACGATAGTGTTTCGGCTCGGATGACGACACTTTTCTCGTAGGCATGCGAAGTGGTGAGATACACGCGGTAACCATGCCACTGGAGAATGAAGCCAACGATACTGCACATACTCAGTTGCTATTTAAGCCTCATAGCGCAGCAATTGGTAAGCACATCATCCACGAATGTGAAATGATGTTATCTGACCGCTATCATTTAGATCATATTGCACTTGTAAATGACGCGTTGATATCAAAGTCGCGTAATGGTAAATTAATTCTATGGTCGATCAGTGAGGAAAAGGTAAGCATGACTCGAGTAGCATGCATGAATATAGCTAACACTGAATAAACATATTCATAGATATTGGGTACCATTCAATTGCGTGGTGGTATTGATTATCGTTGTCGATTCGGTTTAAGGTAATATCTACCTTGCTAATGAGTGATTGCTATGTTCTAATTACTTACACGAATTATACGTAATAGTCGTTGCGGCGAGTATATCTGTGTGGGTGATCCAGATGGTCGGGTTATCATATACAAGTGCTCAACCGGTCGCAGTATTCGCGAGTTGCATCATCGCCGATCCAATCGACCCGTACTATGCAGTCAATTTGCCAGGAATGATCAGTAAGTTGGTATACGTGTATATGTATATAATATGACGCTCATTACCCTTCAATGCTAGTAACGTACTAGTTGTCGGTGAGGACGGTTGCATGTGGCGATGGGATTATGTTGACTCGGAAACACTGGCTCGTTGGCAGCAAGCACGCGCGGAAATGTCGCAACCAGCAGAGTCTACTGCTACCACTACTACTACTCATACTACTACTACTACTGATACTGATACTACTAATACTGTTACATCAACAACAGCAATTACAACGGAAACTACGCTAGATCCACCATCATCGGAATTATGAATAAACTTATTTAAATAGTATAAGCTGAATAATAAGCTAGATATTTTATTACTTTAATGTATATATGTCATTATTAATCTATATAAAATACAACACTGAATGATGATGATCATGATGATGATGACGATGTGTATGCGTATCTATCGACTGACATGACTGTAGTTTCTTTTTTTGGACTGGCGTATTCCATACCCTCTTATTCCAGGTGAGGTACAAATTACGTCAGAAGAAATATTAATAGGTATGATCATCATGCATTGATACTGTTTCATACAAAATATGTAATCATCAATGAACAATAGATGACGTTACAAACTGAGACACCTCTACGGATACTGACTCGTTTTAAATAAAACAGATGGTTTCTCTTAGCACTATGCCCCCGGTTAACTTCAACTTTACCTGGAACTTTTCGAGCTAGCACGCATTGTATCTTTCAATATCTCTTGTAAAAAACGACTGCTTGACGTGTTCTTCTACTTCTACTTCTTATTCTACTACTACTACTACTATTTCTTCGAAATCATATCTCACGATAACAGCAACATGGATATAGCGCAATCGTTTTGGTCCTACTTTGAACCGACGGATCCTTCTGGCCGTGAACGTCAGCAAGAGGATCAGAAGAAAAGGCTGGCCGATTTGGTGTCTACCGCTAAGGATCAAATGATCCGGGCGTATGGACGATCGGCCGAGGAGCTTGGACGGCTAACCTACGATTTGGAGGAGGCCGAACAACGAGCGAACGCCATTCGTCATCGGGGCAAGACTCAGCTGGAAATGGATCGTGACTGGTCCACCGGCTACTATCACGGTAAGCTGGACCAGGCCACGGGACGACAACGACTCAGCTTGAACGAGGTGTACGCCGCGCACAACGAGAATCCCGACTGGGCTTGGGGCTACTTCCGTGGCCGATTGGACGAAGCGCGCACCGCCTCTGAGGCCGCCTACAACCAGGCTCGTGAGCGTGGCTGGGCCATGGCCGAGGACTTTTGGCATTCGGCTAGGGATGCATCGGAACAACTGAAAGACAAAGGTGCATCGGTCGTTTGGAGCGGCAAGGAATGGGTGAGCACCACGCCTTCTGAGGAGACGGAGGAAGGCGAGCATCATGATGACGATGATCGTCGCTATTGGATCTCGCGACTATACGACGAAATCAAGGTGGCGCTGGAGGAACGAGCGCGAGACAATCGTCGACGTGCCGTGGAGCATGGACATCAGGTTGAGGATGCGGCCAACAGAATGCTAGAGGAGGGCGATCACTTGGGAGATAAATTCGCCCATTTGACAGAGGAGATCAAATCGAACCTGATCCAAGCGCAGGAAGCTCTAATGCACAAAGCGGGCCGTGTCAAGCATAAGGCAAGCGAGAAAATGGAGCCGATGACCACACCGATAAGCAAGGCTACCGAGAAAGTGAAGGAGCAATATGCCGAGGCCACAGAAGGTGCGAAGAGCTGGTTCCAGTCAGCAGGACACGATGCATCTGAGACAGCGCAGCGTGTATACGATAAATCTGGTAGTGTGAAGGATGATGCACGCGACAAGGCTGAGTCGGTAGCTTCCGATGCTAAGTATCGTGCTGAAGAGGGAAGCGAGTATTTGAAAGGTAAATACTATACTGCTCATGACAAGATAGAAGAAGGAACTAATTATGTGAAAGGCAAATACTACGATGCTCGTGACAAAGCAGGATCAATGGCTACTGATGCTAAGTATCGTGCTGAAGAGGGAGCTGATTATGTGAAGGACAAATACTATGGTGCTCGTGACAAGGCTGAGTCAATGGCTACTGATGCTAAGTATCGTGCTGAGGAAGGAGCTGATTATGCTAAGTATCGTGCTGAAGAAGGAAGCGAGTATTTGAAAGGTAAATATTACGATTATCATGATAAGGTAGAAGGAACTAATTATGTGAAAGGCAAATACTACGATGCTCGTGACAAAGCAGGATCAATGGCTACTGATGCTAAGTATCGTGCTGATGAAGGAGCCGATTATGCAAAGGACAAGTATTATGGTGCTCGTGACAAGGCTGAGTCAATGGGCGCTGATGCTAAGTATCGTGCTGAAGAGGGAAGCGAGTATCTGAAAGGTAAGTGTTACATTGCTCATGACAAGATAGAAGGAACTAACTATGTGAAAGGCAAATACTACGATGCTCGTGACAAAGCAGGATCAATGGCTACTGATGCTCGTGATAAGGCTGAGTCGGTAGCTTCCGATGCTAAGTATCGTGCTGAAGAGGGAAGCGAGTATGCGAAGGACAAGTACTATACCGCTCGCGACAAGGCCGAAGAAGGAGCCGAGTATGTGAAGGACAAGTACTACGGTGTTCGTGACAAAGCAGGATCGATGGCTTCTGATGCCCGCGACAAGGCTGAGTCAATGGCTACTGATGCTAAATATCGTGCTGAAGAGGGAGCTGATTATGTGAAGGACAAGTACTATACCGCTCGCGACAAGGCTGGAGAAGGAGCCGAGTATGTAAAGGACAAATACTACGATGTTCGTGATAAGGCTGAGTCGGTAGCTTCTGATGCTAAGTATCGTGCTGAAGAAGGAAGCGAGTATTTGAAAGGTAAATATTATGCTGCTCATGATAAGGCTGAAGAAGATGCTAATTATGTGAAAGGCAAATACTACGATGCTCGCGATAAAGCAGGATCGATGGCCACTGATGCTAAGTATCGTGCTGAGGAAGGAGCCGAGTATGCAAAGGACAAATACTATGGTGCTCGCGACAAGGCCGAAGAAGGAGCTGAGTATGTAAAGGACAAATATTACGATGCTAAGTATCGTGCCGAAGAAGGAGCCGAGTATCTGAAGGACAAGTATTATGGTGCTCGTGATAAGGCCGAAGAAGGAGCTGAGTATGTAAAGGACAAGTACTATGATGCTCGCGACAAGGCAGGATCGATGGCTAGAGATACAAAGCAGCGGGTGAAGGAAGGTGCAGAGCAAATGGAAGATACGGCTCATGGCACTTTGCATGTATTGATGTCGACAATTCAAGACCAGCTTACTCGAGGCGGTCACTGGACGCAGCAACATGTATTTGATCCAATTAGTCATGTATTCACATCAGCCAAAGATGAATATGATGATATTCGTGATAAAGTGTCAGAAGCAACAACAACTACCACCACTACTAGTACTACTACGACGAAGCAACAGCCGAGTGATAGCTTTATCCATCAAACTCGCTCGATGGCAGCTAATGAGCTGTCACAACAACTGATTACGCTTATTCAACAATCGGATCAAACGGTACGAGCAACGCAGCTCAATGTGGATACGCTGGAGGAGGAACTCGGCACTAGTTTGCGTCGAGTGATGCAACATTTACGTCGTTCCGGACTTAATAGTCGACAGAAACGAAATATCGCCGAGATGGATCGTCAACAATTGATCATGTACGTGCGCGCCATGCTGTCCCGTGTCGAACGAGAGGCTCGCGATGCCTACACGAATGTGCAAGCGATCCGTGACGATACGGCCGACAAGGTCCAACATTACTTTGGCGGCATTATGCAATCCTATCGACCGTCCACGGATGTCGACTCGCTGGTACACGATCGATTCCACGAGTTGACTCGTCGTATCATGCAGCAGGCTAACCAGTCGGAGACATGGGCACGTCGTCGCTACGAGATGAGCAGAAAGATGCGTCAACAAGCTGAACCTGCTTTAACTGGAGATCTAGGCGAGTTCATCGATAGTCTACGCAGCTGGCTGGACACGGCGCATCGAGTGGCGGAGCAACAACACGAGCAAATGATGACGGAGAGCCGAATCCTTGGCAAGATCTTGATTAGCGAATTCGGTGCTTATAGCGATGCCAGCAACGAAGCCGGACCATCATTGCCACAGTCTCCCGCTGGGCCATACTCGTCGCCTTCACGACAACAGCAGGGACGTATACCTCCTGGCATGTCTCGCCACGACAAGGACAGCCATCGTGGTAGTCCTGTTGGTTCCACGGTGAAACAATGGATGCAATGGTTCATTGGTGCAGATGCTAATGCCGACGAGGACCGTAGTCATCTGATGATGCCACGACCCGACACCGCCATTAGTCGAACGGTACCGGAGGTATACAATAACGAATCAACAACATCGTCCTGGCCACTGGTACGACAATGGCAGAAGGCAAGGGAACAAATAGAGAACACGTATCAGCGTTGGATGCATGGCACGCCATTGTATGACGGGAAGCATCACCACCCGCATGGCTATGATCCACGACGAGCAATGGCGGATGAACCACCTGCACTTCGATCACACATGACGGCATCCAGTCAAGAGGGTAAATTAGGCTATCATCTATTGCCTAATAGAGCGCAACAAGCGATAGACTACTTCCCCGTCTCTTTATTCTATAGTATGTGTCTACTCGGACTACTGCTAGGATTATGGGGTCGTCGACGACATCAACAGAAGCAAATGCGGGAAATGTCACCATCAGCTGTGATACACAAGAAAGTGGTGTCACCATCTGATGAACCATCACTTCTTCGTCGTCGTCGCCGTCGTAGCGTTACACAAAGCACCACCGCGTTGTCGCCCTCCTCTTCGTCTTCCTCATTGTCGTCGGCCAATAATGATGTAACTGATGCCACTGATGTCACGGGTGATATTGGCGAAGGAAAGACCGTTTCAACTGTTACCACTGTAGAAGTGTTGGAGCAAAGCAACAACACTAGTTATACACCTACCGGTGCTCGTTATGCCAGTGCCAATGCATTGGTGAACACTACCGACGCCATAGTCCATATTGTTTATACATTGCCGATTGCATTGCTTATACTAGGTGCTCTTGAATATGCCGGCTATCGAGTTTGGCTTTTACACTTGCTCTGGGCTAGCTTCCTAGCCGGTCAGTGTATTCAAGCGTTAAGAAATGCCGCCACTCATCGTGGTCGATTATGGGCGGATGTAGGTGAGGCCTCCACGACAGGCGTGGTAGTATTGGCCAGTATGCTGTCATTGTATACGGCTCTTAGTGGACGACCACTCGTATAAACACACGAACCACTACGTAAGCAGGTGAGTAAATGAATGAATGAATGAGTACTGTTATCATAATAATTAATGCTTTATAAAATGAATATTTATTATAGATTGACATCGATAGTATCTGCCATCATCATCAGCTTCTTCTTCTTCTTTAGTTTGACTTGGCATTATTAGGCTAAGAAGAGGAGTCATGAGGATAGTCGACGAATTGGCAACAATCGAGCAATGTCATACAATTTCTTTTGTGATGTGTCAACCTTTTCTTACGATAATCGATCGTGTTCAAGGAAGATACAAATATACGCGTCATTAGTATTAGTACATAGTAAATAAACAATAGTTGTCTTATCCATCATTTAGTATTTCTTGCGCGCATCTATCATATGCTCTCCTACCAACAATCCATCATGTGATGATGAATGCCGTATTGTTTCAAAATGTAGCATACTAATATGAATCTGTAACAATCTACAGGTAACCTTTGCCTTTTGCTGTCTAGTTATGTTGAAACAAATGGTGGTGTTGCCCCTCTTTGCATTTGGCAATCAGTTACACATCAAATGACGAATGACTTGGTTATACTACTTTTTATGCCGAGGAATATGCATTACCAATTTAGTAAATCTACTGCGTAAAATCAATTACAATAATCGATCATCATGAGTTTGGCTTCCTTGATCTTCCGCGCTTCATAGTAACCAACAGAGTTACGCAATGAATATCATTTATAAATGACAATGGAATACTCATCACAATTATAATTGAAACATAAGGGGCAGGAATGGCATATCATCACAGCTCTGGCAATATGTTGGATAATTGGTAATGGAAGCAAAGAAGGAAGGAAGGAAGGAAGGAGGGAAGCGAGAAATGAGAAACGAGAAACGAGAAACGAGATAGAGAATCCAAATTCAATAATGAGCTATCCATTTGTAGTAATGACGTATCTCATACCTCACTATTTGGCTAACTCTCTTATATTATTCTGATTATCACATTAGTTATTATTATTATTACTGCTACTATTCTATATCGTTTAGCGTCAATGTCTAAACCTTTTTCTCGACTTGGCCTTGTATTCAAATATACTGGTATGAACCTGCACACGACTGCGCTGCTTGCCCATTCGTGCAACTGCCATTTCTCCGTTATGCATTACTGTAACCCTCAATTTAATCCTTCTTGAATACGAACAGCATGGTGTTAGCACCAATGAATGGTATCGATACACCACGTGATCAAATGCAAACACGTTTCCTTCAATAGCGCCGAGAAAGTCGGAGCAACTTGTAGTAATCGATGTAATTGAAATTGAGGAATATACACACACACATGCCCGTTGAAATGCACCCCGCTTATTCCGTCTAGTACAAAAGGTCTCTTTTTTACTTCTTCTCTCGCCTAGCATCTTCGCCTTTACTGCTTGTTTGTTTTTTCCTTCTCTCTCTCTTTCTCTCTCTCTATCTACTTACATTCACAAATCACACACACGCGCCACACTCTTTACCTCTTTACTGTTATAGGCAGTTTGTGTTCTACCCTCGTGTCCATCTTGACTTTTTTTCAGTAATACCTCGGCCAACTCTCGTGGCCTCTTACCTATTTTTATCCTCTCTCTCTCTCTCTCTTTCTCTCTCTCTGTGTGTGTGCATTCGTGTTGTGCTAACGCGATAGCAAGTCGTTTAAAGCTAGTCTTTTCTCTGAACTTTTGCGCTTTTTTGTCGCTTTCTACTTCTTCACTCTTCTCACTTTATTCTTTTCTATACAGCAATACTACTATAATTGTTGGCTTTCTTGCCGTCTAATCAAACTACTACTACTACTACTACTACCTCTACTATTACATTCTTCTTTCACTATTAACAAATAGTATTTGATATTATCTTGTGAGAGTGCCTGAGTGTAAGAGATAATACACTCGTTTTTTAGTAAAATAATCAATCAATCAATCAATCGAACGAACGAACGAACGAACGAACGGATAAATCAATAAACATGTTTGCCAAGCGTACTCTTGCCCTTACTCTCGTTGCCGTCTTGGCCAATATGGCTGTGGTCTTTGCCGATGTTGCCATCAACTTCCCCATCAAAGGTTCAAGTGTTAACGCCGGTGAAACCACCGATGTTACTTGGGTTGCCGGTCCTAATGGCATTTCGCCAAATGCTAATGTCGACGTTGTATTGATGGAGGGTACCGACCCGAACAACTTGAAGACCATCAAGACCTTTGATCAAGCGAAGGAATCGGATCTCAAAGCTACCATTACCATTCCAGCCGATTTGTCTACAAGTGGCAACTATGTCATTCGTGTGGGTAGAAACTACAGTCACTACTTTAGCATTTCAGGCTCGTCCTCCTCTTCTAGCCAGAGCCCAACCTCCAGCTCATCGTCAAGCTCTACTAGCGCTACACCTAGCAGCACTACCACTTCTACCACCACCATCACTAACACTCCAACCAAGACGCCAATCAAGATGCCATCCAGCGGTGCCACTGCTATTACACCAAATGCCCAACCCTTGGTGCTCACTAGCTCATTGGTCGCATTGCTACCCGTGGCTATCTTGGCCATCTGGGGCTTTTAATCCTATCTGTACCTTCTTCTGTTGAGCGTAATTTAGTTTTCTTATCTATAACAATTATCGAGTCAGTTCACATCTGGCTTATTATTGTTCTGGTTGAAATAGACCTGGCGATAATACGTGAATAGTAATAATATTACATTATAACATTTGATTCACTGATTTCATAATTAAGATATATAAACTATTATTATTATTATCTTCTTCTTCTTCTTCTTCTTCTTCTTCTTCATTGTAGGGTATATGACAGTATTAAAAGTTTAATAAAGAGACGATGCACGCATGATTTTACTATTGCTCGATGATCAAATATGACGTTTGCCTCTATTGTACATGACGAATTGTGCTAGTCACTGACTGATTCTTTTTATTAACGTCTTTTCTAATCGTATTTATAATATGTCGTCATATTGTAGTGGTAGTCCAGAGTGTAAGGCGTGTAATCCCTTGTCGCTTCCTAGTAATTAAGCCAGTACTCCAACGGTAACAAATTACGCATGATTTGCCAGTGTTCTAATGCTGTCGTATATTGCCATTGATCTAACCGATTATACTCGTCCGTAACGATATCGGCCTTATTGAGCAGCTCCAAATCCTGCACCTCTATACGACTCGCCTCTAGCTGTTGGAATGCATGATAGCGCATGTCACTATCTAGATAATCGTCTTCTACAAAAGCGCGGAATTCAATTGGAAGTGTGGATGCCATAAATACCTAATAAATTGTAAATATTAGTTAGATCATCATCATCATCACCATAACCATGTGTCTATTATTGATTGTCCTACCACATTAATGGCATTACTAGTAGTGCGAGGTGCCTCTTTAAATACTGCCACATGAGGGAACACTTCTTGTAGGGTGCGCCATATGGAATACATAGCCATGGAGTCATCTCCCTCGATGCAGCCGACAAAATTCTAATTATCACGTATGATTAACAAGGGAATCGCACGTCAACCTATATCTCGATGTTAACCTACCAGCGTGAGTACACCGTCTGGCTTAAGTACTCGACGGATTTCCTTAATGAATTCCAGCGAGAATAGACGTTTAGGCACGGATCCACCGCTAAATACATCGTGTAGAATGTAATCGTAAGCGTGATCGGCAGCCCGTGTAACAACCGCACGTCCATCCTCTAGGAAGGCATGACGTGGCTCGGGTAGACCAAAGTATTCGCGTGCATAATGGTAGACCATCGGATCGATCTCCACAATATCCACGGTCATTCCATGTTTCAATAATGAAGTGGCGGAAACACCAATGCCTAGACCACTACATTAAAGTCATTAGCTATTGCGGATGCAGCCCTACACATGTAAATCTAATCCTACTTGATTATATAATGACTTACAGTGATAGTGCGGTTTCCGATTTCGTGTCATTTTTACGATCTCGTAGCAAACGACCCGCTATCGTAAATATAAGCATTAATCATACGTATACGCTAGTTATTCACATTATTTGTGCGTGTGTATGTGTGCGAGTGTGTCATTACCTTCCATATAGTAGAAAGACGCGTAGATTGAGTCGTTAGTCGTCAAATACTGTCCACCGATCAATGAATGACCCGATCGTAACATACGAAAGTTACGCGTCGATTCATCTACAACCGACAATTGCCCGGTAATCGATTCAATTCGATCGTGCATCGTATAATTATTGCCAGGGACCACATGCTTACTCTAGTATCACATTTACATTTACATTAGTACTAGTAATAAAACCAGTTCAACGGTCTTACTGGATTAAATCCACGTTGACACTGAGGATGCTGAATTAGAACTAGTGCCACCAGTGTAGTTACAATGAATTGCGGTGCATAGCGTAGGGTTAATCGCGATGGCATCATTGAAGATTCGGCAGCCTCCGGTTGACCTGCATTATTGGCGGTGATCTTTTGACGAAGTGCCTCCGTGACGATTAACTTGATGAAGATGGACAAGACAGAGTTGAGACCGGCCTGCCATAGCAGGGTCTCGCAGCAATGCGTCGGTTCGACATGCGTGGACAGCCAGGTGATAGCGGCCAGTCCTGTCGCGTACACGATAGCACTAGGAGCAATGCGTGCACTGGGCAACACGGATGCACGTCCCGAGAAACAAGCAATACCATTGACGACACCGAGTAGGGCGAATGCCGAGTAGGTCAGGAAAAGTTGCGTGATATGCGGGCCGTTTAGCGGGCCCATAGTTCCACTCCAACGGAACAGCCAGTTAACGGTGTAGGGAGCAACGCCCAACAACACGGAGAGTGTGTCGAGCATAGCCGCTAGAATACGCCACGTGCGTAAACGACGGATAGCCGGTGTATCGTTGGGTTTACCGCCGGGAAAACGCACTTGGACGTAGCCGCGTATCGCACCCGACGCGAAGAAGAGGCACGCCATAGGCATGAACGCTAAACGGGAGAACACGTTTCCATAGAGCGGTTCGAGATAAGCCGGTCCCGCCTGGTAGAGTTGACCGAGCGAAAAAGCACTAGCAAGTAGTACCGCTAAACGAGGCAAGAAAAACATGGAACCGCCCCGACCAGTGGAGGACGGTTGCCGTTGCTGATTAGTAGAGGCGGTTTTCGAGGAGACTGACGATGCTGCTACTGTTGCTGCTACTGTTGCTGACGACGATGGATCAGAATCACCGCCGTTTGTTGCACTGACGTGAGTGCGTTTCCGCGTAGTATTTGTCGTCGACATGGTTACAAACTAAACTGCAAGATGATAAAAAGCAAAGCGTATTGGCCGAACTTCCAACAGATTATATAGCGAACGACAAACGGAACACAAAAACAACGCGAAATAAAGCGATATATATATGTGTATCTGTTTGTATATATTATTATGCTTATTCGCTCGTTCACATATACGTACACACGTAGTGGCACCAAAAGAAATAAGGCTTGCGAAAAAAAGAAGCTTGCCCTCTTAATATTGGAAAAGTCCTGTACACAATAGCCTTACATACACATGCACACAAAGAGAGAGGGGAGAGGGGAGAGGTGATACTGCGCTTACAGCGATAACGACTACCGTCGTGATAGTTCATAGCATGTCATTACAAATTCTAAACATTTATTAATAAATAATTTATTAGAAAAGAATTAGAAAATTGAATCTCGTCTCACATTACTGCTGGAATACAGCCATGATCTTTGAAGCATAAACAAGTAAACATTTTATTATTTAGCTTAGTATCGTTTTGTATATCATTAAACAAAGGGAAACTAACTTTATTATAATATGAATAGAATTGATTAAGAGTACATGGAGAAATAAATGAGACTGTAAAAGTGGAAAACATTCCGGCGGTTGTGTGCGTAACTGTACGTGGATCATTACACGAATTACTAATGCTAATGCTGTTGCTACCATGCTGCAAAATTCCATATCTCTAATCCACCGTCACCTTCCTTCATTCGCGCAATGAATGTCGGTGTCACTAGGTTGGGACCGGCAGCGGGTGGCCAGTAGCCAAGATCGCATTGTGGCTGCCAGGTTGACATGTCCATCAGGGTGGCATCCCCTTCAAAGTACTCGCTATGGAAGAGTAGACCCGATCGACCGAGGGATGGCGATATGAGATAGCCAGCCGCTGCATCGTGCGCGTTCATCTTTGTCCATATTGCGGTACAATCCCGTATAACCACCGGGCGTCGACGATACCAGCTGATAAGGACAATGGCGTGATTTGCATCGTCGTCATAGGAGGTTAGCTGGCTTATAGGCAAGTTATCGCTGGTTAATGAGACATTCAATCGATGAACTACTACTCGTACGTCAAAAGTACCCGATTCAATGTATTCTAACAAAATACGGCGTGCATCAATAACTCGAATACGCAAGGAACGACAAAGCAAACGTGGAGGGGAGGGAATTTTCACCGAGGTCACTAATGTGGGCAATGATTCTAACGCTAAACAATAAATGGCACATGTAATAGTAGAGTTTGTTGTCGATGTCGATGTCGATGTTGATGTTGACGACGATGTTGACGATATCACCGGTTCCTGAATGGTTCCCGTTGCTATTGGCAACAAAGAAGTGTTGCCGGTATTTGCCGTAGTTTCATTCAAGTAGGATAGCGTAACATCTTGAGCAAGTGTCGAATTAGCCGATAGATTGGCACTTGTGTCGTTCTCCTCATCGTCACGTTGTCCTTCAATGTGTTCATTCACCAGTAGATGCACCTTCTCGTTATCCACATGAAGTATCTCCGCTGATCGACAATGCACGCGTAATTCACCGATACTACGTAGACCAAGCTCGAGATCCACCACTGTAAATAGCGTAGCACCCTGTTGTCGACGAGTGAGCAAGGCCCATCGACCACGCACCTCTTGAATACGCTCACTGCTCTCTTCGAGTTCGACGGCACAGCTCGCTTGTCGATTACCAATACGCCACGCGCTAATCGAGCCACCAGCCTCGGGATACTGCGGGTCGTGTAGCTCGACGACAATCCAGTTTCCGCTCATGTGCGCCGCACGAACTTGTAGAATACCCGCGGTTTCCGCCTCCAGATCGAGCTCCTCTAGCTTGTAGAACGACGCATCCTGACTGCATGGCTGGTGAACGCAATAAAGACGATCGCCTTGCAAGAGTAACAAACCGGCGGCACTTCCCGCAATCATATGCGGCACAGTTATCATACCCCTGGAGTGAAGCAAGGCAGCCGTGCGTACATCGACGGCGGGCGGGAATATATTATGGCGTACGTATCGACCGGCACGCCAGTTAGCCTCGGTGGCCGCTCTTCGTCGATAGGCCGCGTACCAATCCATACTACGCTCTTCGGCAACTTTGTTAACGGCAATCGGTGTATCCGTCAAGTAGTTGGCATGCTTCCATCGCGCGTGAGCATTAGCAAATGCACCATTACGCAATTCGTACCCGTTACAGGACGACTCATTCCGTTCATGTCCCATTAGATCGTCAGTCGTCGATTTATAGTAGTCGGCGCGTTCCTCGCTACACCATTCGAGAAACTCGTGTTCCACGCGTTGTGCATCTCGTAGAAACGACTGAGCATAGAATAGTTGCCAAAGGCCTGCATCATTGCGTACTAGTACGCGCATTGCACGACACGTTCGTCCCAAACGTATTGCTGCGACTTCACCCGCATTCTTTAACATGTATCGACGAGCATCCCATGGTATTATCTCGATAACCCGTACCAATCTTCCTGTAGTGGTGGCTTTAATCGAGTCAACCACCGCTGAAACAGTGTCTTCCGTTGTGTCGCTTGCTGTTATCGCCGACGATAATGGTGACGACGATAGACAGTACAGACACGCAGATTCCTGTGTATCACCAAAGTTATTAATATTCCAACGCCATGCTTCGTTCTTTTCTTTATCACCGTTGCTATTGTGAGTATCATGATCACTAGAATGTTCAGTGATTAAACAATAAGCTGAAGTCATTATGAAACTTTTTCCTACTGCTGCTATTGCTGCTGCTGCTGCTGTTTCTATCTGTTGGATAGTATAGTGTCAAAACAACTAATAAACGATAGTAGTTACGTACAAGAAAGACAACAAGTGGTAGAGATAATACGAGGAGGAAGAAGAAGAAGCTCAAGGAAAGAACAATAGTAAATGGATGTGACAACAAGGGTGGTGAAATATCACCGCTAGACAGTGAGACTGCCAATAAGTGGGCAAGTCCAATAGTGAAGTAGGCGACTATATGGAATGGAGAAAGAGTGAGGAGGATTGTGTGTGCGTATGTGCGCATATGCAAATGCTTATACCTGTTTTTATTATAGCATGCTAAAAAAGAAAACGCCGCCAATCACAGATCTTTTACAACCAGTTAACAGTGTTAGTCATTAACTTTCGTGATAATTATAAATAGATTTACGCATTCATTAAAACCACTGTTATTATTGAGTAGTTGTCATTGCCCTAGCAGTTGAGCGTTATTGCTTTCACACATCTAACTACATGTGTTATTATTATAGCTATTATTTATTAGTAAAAGCAAAAAGGCCAACAGTGTTAATCAGAAAGAGAAAGTCTTGTAGGAATTAATATTATTATACACTATCGATGCACAACTGTCTATTATGCACTTCTTCGAGAAGTTGCTCATTTGAACATATTGATAGCTTTGCTACTATAGTTGTTATACTAAAAGACAAATATATAAGCTTGCTCTCTTAGCACAATTCTAATAAACCATAGAATATTGCTTTAACACCGAGATTAATAGTGACTTCTTTCATTGCGAGTTCGTATAGTAATAAATGTCGCGTGTATTCTCTTAGCTTCGCACTAGTAAGACTATTATCACTATGCGCCATCCTTTTTCCTCTCTATTCTATCTGGTGTATGTAGACGGTTTACAGAAAGGTCAATAGGGCATTCATGACAGGTAGCGTGCTGGCAATTTTGAATACAACATCCAAAAACAGTTATCCACAACCATGATTCAGTCCCAATATGGTACACGACATATGAGTGTTTTTACGGACTACACGTGTCATTGTAATAGAAATAAACTCCATCATTGTATCTACAGCTATAAATGGATGATAAAAATGTCAACACTTGACTATCGATAATAATTACGCTTTCTTCTTTTTCTTTTTATCGTAGTCAAGTCTCCTCATAGAACTACACGTTAAAGCCAATCCGTTTGGTATACGCAATACACTGCACTAGTCGTCGATATAGATCAATACAAGTGTGGCTACAAGAATCGAATCTATTGACGACATATTACGAAGTTACTCGACCGAGATAATCATGAGATACAGCACGACCTCATTATCTGCAATCATACTATGTGTGTGCATGATGCTATTCCATCACGCAAATGGCACGGATATGTGGAATACACCATCTTCATTCACCAATAACAATCCGAATCAAATACAAATGACGGGACAACAATGGAATCAGCAGCCCAATACTAATATGCAATTTGGAAGCAATAACCGGAATAATGTAGCTACACCAATGCATCTAAACAACAACCAAGGGCAACCTCAATCATCAGAGAGAATGATTATACAAGCAACAGTAGATCCAAAAAATGGGGATGTATATGTTGAGTTTTCCGGTAAATACAAATTTAGATCGATAACTTGGATAAATAACTCTGACTACACGCACTATAAAATGAAACCGACATGGAATAAGCAAAAGCTTCTTGTTACATGTTACAAAGAGAATAATAGATACGAGAAAGTGAAGGCATTCTATGATGTAAGTAGCTACAACTATACCGTCTAATGACATGAGCTCACATTGCTATTTAGCATATCGAGGGATTAACAGATCATGTATCCAAGAAGGAATTAGATAGTATTTTACTGAGGCGCATGGATAATGCTCAGTCAGCAAATAAAGAAATAGGATGCATTGTATTCGAGCATCCTCAAGGGTATATTAATTTGAGATCGTTCCTTAAGCGGGCACACTCATTTGCCTTGGTCAAACATATACCAAACATGGTTGCTCGAGTAATGGAAGGTGTGTCTATCATTAGTAGCAATAGTTTTGAGCACTAATACTAATCATAACCCTATTTAGCTATTTCATATCTTAATGGAGTAGGCGTTGCCTCTAATAGCATTGGAAGAGATCGTAAGTTATTGCCTTTATCATATGAACAAGCCTAACCAATACCATGATAGATATTATGATTTCTACTGACAAGAAAGATAACATACATGGTATCAAGCTGATCGACTTTGATCGTACAGTTATCTTCAAAGAGTACGCAGAGAGTATGGCCAATGGACAGAATTACCCAGGTCAAACAGTGTCAGGCTTGATATCTAAAGCTTACCTGGAAGACATTGAGCAAACTGCTGCATTCATCAATAACCTTTTTAATGCTTACGATAACATACTTACCCTTAACTTTAGGATCAACCACCCTGCATTGGCTAATCAAGTGAAGCTATACTATGCACAACGTCAAAGCTTGTGGAAGTTAAAAGATGAGATGATCAAGGCTGAAATGCCTTACATGTTGTTCAATGTACTGCTCGATCACGACAATGACTACAACACACTAGCAACGCCGGCCATTAGGAATGTCTAAATAGACGACAAACTGCTATCATTTACTATAACGATGACTATACTATTGATACATCATAATAAATAGCTTCATTCTTGTAGGAGATGTTTGCTTGTTTAGTCGATCATCATTCCAATGACAATGTTGACCCATACTGACAGATTGATATCTCATGTAATGTACGAATGCTTAATGACCAATGCATTGCAATACAAACAATGTTAACTGGTTGGAAAAGTCATGTATTCACCAAATCTTTATAAATTGTTATTATTATTAATCATTTATTACACACTTCCAGTAATTCATACGCACGCGTGCATATAATGAAAAGGGAAAAGTCGTGATGGTTATCTGCTCGAATCGCGTTTCCTCTTTTCTCTTTCTCTCTTTTCTTTTCTTTTCTTCCAATTACTGCTAGTGTATTTGTTGGTTATCTTTCGTAACAATAAGTGAACCTACCAGTATACCTATTACTGTTATCTCTACGTACAATATAGTATACCCGCTGATATTTATGTAGCATAGTTATCTACGCGTTAAACATGAGTGCGTCTTCTCAAGGTGTTACACCGCAAATTATGGCCATTCGTTCAACGTGGCAGTTTGTCTACCTTAATGCATTCTTGAATACGTTCACCGACTGTATAGACAAGCTTGAAGTGGATCCAATGGTAAATAAATGACAGCACCCTACGGTAAAGGAGAACTTGCGACTAATGTCAACCGATAGGACTTGGAAGAAGAGTTGGTACGCGGCAGACCGGGTCCAGTATTGAGCGATATCCATCGAGCATTGCTTAAACCGTTATACACGTCTAAAGGGTTGGTATTCGCATAGATATGACACGCGACGCGTGATAGCGACACATACTTACGAGTAGGATTGATGTCGATTTGCGTATAGAAATGAAAGTTGGGAGAAAACATTATCACGTTTGCTCGCGTATAAGCATGCTCGCTTAGAGGACATGCATCCACTCAGGGAGAATCCAATACCGTCCGATAATCCAAAGGCTTATTATTCATTATCAGCAATGACGAAGGTGATTATTCTATGATACATGTATATGTATATATATATGTATTTACAAAATACCATAGTACTAACAAGTAGTATGCATTCCATTAATCTAGCTAAATATACTATGGCTATTATGTGATTTGCATTTACAAAAGAATCAAAATATCAAGGAAAAGATTGACCAGATCCACAAAAAGTCTGGCAGTGGTTTGGATAAGAATTCGTTAAACATACTAAATAGTCAGCCGGTGGGATACGATAAGCAACAGCGTAGTTACTGGTTTTTCGGAGGTATATCATCAAACTAAGCATGCGTACATGTAATTTGCTAGATATATTTATCATGTTGAACGATTACACCTTATAGATTGGCCGCGTGTTTATCGACGCGAGAAACGAATCGCACTACAGTCTTATGATTATGATGCATGGGAAGTTGTAAGTACTAGTAGGAATGTTAATTCATGGAAATATCTTTTATTTATATATATTTATATATTGCTTCGTAGGTGGCCACTACATTAACCGAACTAGAAGGACTGATTGAAGTGTTTCGTAAGGAATTCCTTAATGCTGAATCTGAATTGAAAAATGCCTTACAACGACTACTAACGCGAGCTACAAATATACAACAGGTATGTGTGTGTATATCGCTTATATATATGTATATATGTATATATATGTATTCATGATTATTTGCAATATTTCGTATTAGCAAAAACAACGACTAGAACGATCACGAGAACGGACATTTGCTTTACTGCAAAATAACACAGTATACGAGAGTAGAACGAGAAATAGACAAATTGTAAAACGGTACACATTTGAGAATAGCGATATTGATTCAACGGACCAAGAAGAGGAAGAGGAAGATTATATAAAACAGTACAGTAATTCATCAAGAGCACTAGACTCTAGTGATCATAATATGCGCCTTCGTTCTTCTCGAATCATACTAGATGAAGATGAAGATGAAGAGGATGATGCAGTAGGGTTTGCAAATAGTGAAAGTGACAAGGATAACGTAGCATCGAGTGATTTAACGTCGATTAAACAACATAAACGAAAACGTCGTCCTACACAATCCTCGATTGAACTATCGCCAGATACATGGCTTACGCGTAATGATGTATCATCACCACCATCATCACCATCTACCATTGATAACAATCGAAATAGCAAGTATATTAAGCAACATACAGTAGTGGCAGTTCAAGTACCTTCACCATCTGCATCACGTCAACAGAGTACATTGGATGCATGGACACGCTCACTTGGTAGTAAATCATCATGATCATTATTCCCCTTACCTTAATAATATTATTTATAGCACATAATAAACAAACACATCAAATCTATATTATTTCTACGTATTCAATATACATATACATATATGTATATATGTATATGTATGTCATTACTGTTATCCACATGTCGTAATATTGACTGCAGTAAATGTGTTTATTCCAGTCATATGTGTCGGTCACCAATAAAAAGCGCCATGTACACACCATAGGCTGGCGTATGTGTGTGCGTTTATTTGAGAGGAATGAAACGTGAAGAGTGAGTGGCACCAATACCTGGACGACCGTGCTTGACGGGCTTGTAAGTGATGGAGAATTCACCCAAGTAGTGACCGATCATTTCAGGCTAATTAAAACAGTCAATTGATTAGTATAAATAGATTACAGTATTTACGTAATATTAACTAATTGTCAACATCCTTCCTGCTTTGCTATTATACATACCTTGATTTCAACCTGGTTGAAGGTCTTGCCGTTGTAGACACCAATGACGGAACCGATCATCTCAGGTACGATGATCATGTTACGAAGATGGGTCTTGACAACCTCTGGCTTCTCGTTGGGCAAAGCCTCTTGCTTAGCCTTGCGGAGCTTCTTAATAAGAGCCATGGGCTTGCGCTTAAGACCACGGTTGAAGCGACGGCGAGCACGGCAAGGGAACAATTCCATCAATTGTTCATTGTTGAGGTCGAGCAATTGCTCAAGCTCAATACCGCGGTACTCGAACTTGCGGAAGGTACGCCTCTTCTTCAATTCAGCGGCAGCAGCAGCGTCGTCGGCCTAGTTATATTCGTATATAATATGACTAGTTAGTAATATATTCCATTTAATTTCTCGTACTAATAAATGATGTCCGTATATTTATCATCAATAAATATATAAATATATATACAATTATCTCTCACAACTATTATATACTGTTTGTATTCCATATGGTGATAATGCGCATTCCTACTCTACTGACAGCATAGCTCATTATACTATCCACTATCCACTACTAATACTAATGCTATGTAAAAAAACAAATACGCGCAACAATATTCCAACTATCTCATACAAGCGTGTGTATCCATGCATATAGTCACAATTCTATCATCCTATAGTCTCTCATCTATCAATCTATCTATCTATGTATCTATCCATCTATACTGCCCGTAATCCTCATGTATCATATCCAATTGCTTCTACAATAATAATTCATAACCTACCATGTTGGATGGATGGATGGATGGATGGATGCTCGCGAACTTGGAAGCACTCCGATATAGCAGAAAAGAGGGCGAACAGAGCGAGTGGGCAGATCACCTACCGTCAAGTGATGTGGCGAGTGGGTGGCGGTGGCAAATGGTGTGAATCAAAACACTAGGTCTATGCCACGTCTGATCCACCTCCAATCTATATCTAATGAAAATGTTGAGTTATGACGCATCTTTCTGCCTCAATCAGATCCATCCTCGCTCTATTACTTTTCCCATAACCATTTGCCGACGTATTAGTCATATGAAACTAGTTTTTCCTTCTAATTTTCATACAAATAGCAATAAGCGCGCCCCATTTGAAACCGTCAGTTTTTCTGTTCTACTCGTCATCGTCCAATTATCGACGTATATCTAGGATAAACATTTCCGTTTCCTTCCGAAACTCGCCGATACATACAGTTCATTCATTGGCATATTCCGCCTCCGTCGCTCGTCTTTATGCAGGCCGTTCGCTCGACTATCTTCCGGATGAATCCAGCTAAAAGGCTGCGCGTACACTCGCCCGCCCCGTTGACCCGCACTACAGCTCTTTCTTCTGTGCATCACTCGATTTCTGCTATCGCTTCTTCTACTTCACGTACACTTACTCCACTTGCTAGTTTATCTGCACGTCACCACCACAACATGTCTTCTGAAGTAGCTCGCGTTCAAGTATGTAAACGTCTCGCTCGATACTGTTACTACGTGTTTATTCTACGTATTGTTAATAATGGTTACTAATATCGTTGATTGCTCTACTTTCTGCCGTATAGTTCCCCGCTCCAGAGTGGACGGCCAAGGCTGTTGTTGGCACTGAATTCAAGGATTTGAGCCTTTCCGACTATAAGGGTCGTTTCCTTGTCATGGTCTTCTACGTAAGTTTCTCTACTTCTATATCGCAGTTCTCTCATAAATGATATATGAGTGGGTGGCTGGATGGTTGGGGGAGTAATAAAAATGAAGATGATATCTCTACCCGTGTTTTATGACATCATGTTTTTTTGCATTGATGACGTGTACACGTTTGTGTTGAAAGAACAGCCAACCAACCAACCACCTTACTCATATCCATTCATCCTAACATAGCATACTAATTACTTTTCATTCGATATCATTCTATTTCTCCCCTCTTCATTATAGCCATTGGACTTTACCTTTGTCTGCCCAACTGAACTTATTGCCTTCAGGTAAGCCATATATTGTTATTTATTAGTGTATCAATACATAAAATACATTGACTAATGATGAATACGTGTATTCTTCCTCTTCTTCTTCTATTAGCGACCGTGTTAAGGATTTCAATGATGCCGGTGCCGATGTTATTGGTATCTCGGTCGATAGTGAATACTCCCATTTGGCCTGGAAGTAAGTGAAGCATTATTGTCACAATGCACATATGAATACATTACTAACTGTTGTGATGTGCTCTCTTTTGTATTCTACAGCAACACCGACAAGTAAATAATATAATGTGTAATAGTCATTAGTAGAACATGTGTATACTAATCAATATTTATGCATTGTTGTCTATACAGGAAAGCTGGTGGTTTGGGTGGTCTAAAGTAAGTGTATAACTAATTGATTACTTGCTTGATTACTTACTTATTGCAACTGTTATTAATAGGATTCCATTGGGTAAGCATCTTTATACAAGTCAATAGAAGTAGAATCATGCGTGGCTATCCGATCATTAATCTCTCATATATACGTATAATATCTAGTCTCTGACCTTACCAAGGATATCGCTCGCAAGTATGGTGTTTTGAGCAAGGATAACGATGTTGCCCTTCGGTAAGTGTGGATTAAATAGCTGATTAGTCAATTGATTAGTAACAAAATATAAATACGTTTATTATTACTATTATAATATAGTGGTTTGTTCATTATTGATCCAAGTGGTACTCTACGTATCAGTCATATTAACGACTTGCCCATCGGTCGTAATGTCGATGAGGCCCTTCGTCTCGTTGAAGCCATCAAGTTCACTGATGAGCACGGTGAAGGTAAGATAGTTAATATATATGATTCATTATAGTTTCTATGTGTAATAACAATAACGATAATAACGATGATGATAATAGTGTGCCCCATTAACTGGAGCAAGGGTAGCAAGGGAATGACTCCAGATCCTACTGGTTCCAAGACCTACTTTGAATCCACTTACTAAGTCGATGGCGTGTGTGTGTAGTAGTAGCATCGCCGTCGTCTCTTCTTCCCATTTATACACTATCAATCGTTACTATTATTCTTGTCATCATTCCTCATCATTATATATGCATGCATGCATGTGTGTGTGTGTGTAGATGTATCTAGTGCTAATGTAGGGCTTGCATGACTAGTTCGTAGGTAGTGAAGGTTGCTGCTGCTGCGGGAATACTAATAATAAATGGGAAGAAGTGAATAGCACACGTAAATACACACCATTATGAAGATGAATAAATCATTTTTACTCCTCCACTAATTATTACTTACCTACGAAGTACACATGGTGTAAATCCTCGCCAGAATCCCATGATCCCTTCACTCCTGTAGATATCCCGCGCTATCTCCATGATATAATTAGACGATAAACGATGCCGACTATTTTGTGCACGTGATTTAATAACATCCAATGGGTAGCAGGCACACCAGCAGCTTATACCAGCCGTAGATCCGGCGAGCATTAATTGCCATAAGGCAGGTTGAATTATCTCGATATTACTATCGTCGGTATTGAGCGTAGTAGTAGCAGTAGTAGTCGATACATCACGATGACGTTGTAATAGACATTGTCGTTTTACTACTTCGAAACTCGTATAAAATGCCGCATAAGCAGGTATCTCTCTAGCTGCAGTAGCCCAGAAACCACGCATTAAACCATGTCGCCAACCATCCTTTACGATTACCGATCGAGCTAGATCAATGGGACCATGATGATATTGTGATACTACATGCTGAGTAGTAGTGGTAGATCCAGCCATCGATCTTTGTACTTGTAATCGTACTTTTAACATTTCAACTGGTGATGCCAGTATAGTATTGACGAAACCTATTGAATCAAATAAACCATTATTGCACCTATTAGATATGGATATATACTAAACTGAAGTAAGAAGAGTAGCTAGTATTCGCTTACCGGCACCGGCACCGGCACTCGCCAACTGCCATGCACTCAATTGATCGGTACTCTTGAG
Organism: Syncephalis plumigaleata; assembly: GCA_025201365.1. Classification (NCBI taxonomy): domain Eukaryota; kingdom Fungi; phylum Zoopagomycota; class Zoopagomycetes; order Zoopagales; family Piptocephalidaceae; genus Syncephalis; species Syncephalis plumigaleata. The sequence goes on along the minus strand of JAIXMF010000069.1, from coordinate 2,977 downwards.
ATTGAACCATTTCACTTGTACGTCCTTTAGACTCGAATACGCAGTAAATAGTAGAGCATTAACGGCTGAAATGCCCACCAATGGTGCTGCCATACCTGTAACAGAATAGTTGCATTGATTGTATATCATCCATATTTATTTGCAAGCATCTACTTGATACTTACCCTTGTATAAGGCTAGGAAACCCTCACGACGTACAGTATCCACCATACAATGCCAAGGACCTTTGAATTGACCTTTTGCCGCATTTTCCACTTGTAGTCGTACCTAATAGGTAGACGTATGTATATCCATGGTTATTCCTCTCATTCAATGAATATTACAACGCTATCCTATTACTTTTACCGTATCCAATGGTTGTCCCACAACTACTTGTGCCATACCTGCTAGACTATTAATGACATACGATGTATATCGTTAATGAGCAATAAAGAGAAGATACACATGAACACCATTATGATGGTATCGCGTTCTAATTAGACAGCTGCAACTCTTTTCCTTGTATGTTTTTATTATTCCATGTTTATTCACCTGCCCGCAAGCGTGTCCTTCCATTTCTCAGTGGCTACAGGTGTTGGCATAATAAGTATAGAGAACAGAATGAATGAGCAATGCCAGCAATAGTAATAATAATAAGGAGAAAGGAGTAGAGTGAATGGGCGAGTGAGGTGAGTACAGGGTTTTCCAGCCAATGTTATTGTACGCATGCTTTTAAGGGGAACCATTTACTCTCATCCAATGCTATGACTATCAAGGAAAACAGAACATCTTTACGGCAATAATAAAAATGTTTATTTGTAAATACACCAACTTGTAGTTAGCACGGATTATGTATAATATCCGATATCCGAATGTTTCATACACATTGGAATGCTAAGAATTGTCCCAAGTACACATATGCATGCACAACTTGTCTAATCGCAGTAACTAACAACGTTCGATACTTCTATCCAGTACCATAGGAGAATGATGAAGCATATACATGTACAAGCTTGAAATGGATAAACAGGGTAACAGTCTCGGATACACTTACTAATGGACTTATCTGTATCAGATGTCAATCATTTACTGCTAGGAATAGGCAAGCGTGACAGACAACAGATGAGACTAGTTTTTGCCTAGTCGTATCAATTGATGACGATGCTGTTAATGTTTATGCAAACAGTGTATAGATTGTCAGATACAATTGCAGATATCCATCGTTAGATTAAGAAAAGCCAAGCACGTCTTTCTAATTAAAATGTTAGCATAGGCTTGTATGAGCTATAGTAGGATTAGCAAGTATCTGCCAGTGAGATACAGACGTGTAGCAGTTTTCTAACAGGCATAAAGGTACTTAGTATTTTAGGTTAACACTTTGAAGCATTTTAGTATACAAAAAAACCAATCACCAATTTATGGCCGGCTACGTGAAACTTGAGTAGGCTAATGAACTACCCCTAATAAGAATGCTGTGGTTTGAGACAAGCCAATCGAACCACATCATCAATACCTCCTGTGGTTCTTACTCTAATGGTCCAATACTGATTTGGAAACAATATAATCGTGCATTTCTATAAACCATTCCATGACATATTGCCTTAACAATAGCTAGAGGTGCACGTTGAGCTGGGACATGCGGAAATTAGGATGCCACCAATTGCTTGATGTGCACGTTGAACTTTCCTAACAAGTGAATACAGTGTATTGAACGATGTGCTTGTATTCTCTCCTGGAGAGACTATTGGAAACATATGTTTGCTGAAACCATCCTTAATTATCATTGCTATGGCATATCGTTCAAGCATTATAAAGAGGCGCGTAAACGATAGCATGACATCCAGCATTAACAACCACCCCTTCTCTCTCTCCAATACAACGACAAGCAACGCTTCTTCTTCTTCTTTTTTCAAGTTTAACAACGCTAGACACGATAACACACTCTTTTATTTCCAAAATGAGCCAGTTTCATTATTTGATTGCTGCTGCCTTCTGTGCGATTGCCGCCACTATCGGTATTACGGGAAGTGAGGCCGCATTTGGAGAAATTGGAGGTAGGCTTTCTAGGGTTTTACACAAGATAACAAACAAGCAAGACCATTAACATTCATTCTATATTTTTAATAGTTGAGACGACTGCAAATGCCGCTGGTCGGATCTATTTGAACAATCCCGTCAATCGAAAAAACAATGGGCTCACGAATATCAATTGGCTTGGAGGACATCAAAGTTTGGCATTTGCCAGTGCCACCTGGATGGGGAAATATCCAGGCTTCGTGAAGTGTGGAGTTGACCTAGGAGTGGAAGCCGAAATATTTAAGGTAACTAATACAATGCCATTTCATACTACTCCTGTATCGCTAACATGCATCAACTAGATACTCAAAGCTGGCGAAGGGCAACCAGCCGCGAGAAGCCATCCAGGCAAGAACCATATTCAGCATCCACTCCACGCGTTCTTCACTGGCAAAGAGAATTGCTTTGTTTACAACTTTGTCCCTGGCACGATACTGCTGGATTATTTTAACTCAAAACATGCCATGACCCAAGTCGCACTCTTTGCTCGAGTTCTACCACAAATTCTTTTGGGTAAGCTTGTATTCATTCTTTATACCTTTTTATTATTCTAATGCTAATATGTGCCCATAAATTAGGTGCTTCCTACTTGCACAGCCTAGGAATCGTGCATGGTGACTTGCACGAACTAAGTAAGTGTCGTTGTGACTATCCTATTCTTACCATCTATAGTATGCAAACTAATCATCCAATCTAGATGTGTTAGTATATGAAGATACTCAAACAGGCCAGTTGACAGCCACCATTATTGATTACGACCTTTCATCGCTCTTGAATCCAGCCGAAAGCAAGCTGGTGGGCAGGAATGGTGTTCATTCTAGGACTAGACAATTACAATACGACTCAGCGCGTAAGGATCTTGATCGTATTGCCGAAACAATTGAAGATCTCATTGAAGGTCCTGGGTTCGAACCAATGAATC
>JAIXMF010000068.1:0-47815 GCA_025201365.1 Syncephalis plumigaleata | reverse complement strand
AACAGGACAACCGTATGAACTAAATGATATGAATGTCATTAATCGAACCGATCAATAATGCTTGTCTACTTACGTAGTGTAATCACCATTGCCATAGCAAACATGACGATACGCCGTGATGGACATTGCCGTCCAGTTCTTAGCGTAAAAATAAAACTGGTAGAATTATAGAGTATAAATAGAATGTCGATCAGTGCTAATGCGTAAACTACCGCTATATAATAACCCGATAAGAAGGCGTCATTCCACGGACCAGGCTCTATCGATGGTGATGGCATAGTATTAGACGTAGAATAGGTGATTATCACTTGTTGCCTTACCTTGTTGGAGTGTAACCGCGATTACCGTGTCGTTCATTTGATTGCTTCGCGCTAGCACCTCTTGATAATGGTAGATGGGCATGATAGCCATGGTCACGGCAGGTCGACCATAGGGAAATATCATGGCACGAGAATAATAGTAGGTTTCATGGGGAGCACCAGGTACTGAGGCACCACCACCACTAGTATTATTATGATTATTATGCTGGATCAAGTAGAGTACAGCTTGCAAGGAAAGATTGTATGTGACGTGCAATGACGCGGCAAGATCAGATGCAGCAAGTCCCGCCTAGTAACAGTGATACAAATTAGGATAATGGCGTGATTTAGAATGGAGCGTATCACCTTGAACTTACATGTGCCACAGTGAGACAACCATGCGTTAGAGCATCGTGTGCATCAATCGCCGCAATAATCTGACGGTTATCACTTGTAGTGTTTCCAGTATGCTGCGAATTAATCAATGATACATCAGTACTACTGCTACTATTAGTAGTAGTATTAGAGAGTGAAGAGATGAGTGTGGTGAGGTGAGTGTTATTGCCAAGTAGTTTACACTTGTTGTTCGTATCGAATTTCATGGGCATTAGCCATCCATTGATTAGATACGGTTCAACTCGTACTTCAAATGGATCCTGTGTGTGATAAACATAGGATTGACTACTGCTACTGCTATTATTGCTGTTGTTATTGACATGAAAAGTGACGAGACCCGTAGTAGTTGATTGAAATAATCCCGACCATATTATGATAGTAATACATACATGCACGATCATCGACCATATCATTGTCGTTACTGACTAACTAACTAACTAACTAACTAACTAATTTGTTACTGAAATAGAAAACTATAAAATATGAAATTGATGAATACAAGAAGAAAAGAGGATAGGAATAACAGATACGACTATTGTCACAGTGGTTGATGCTACGAATATTGTTTAATTTCACTAAAGGTGTACAACAACAATAAATGACTTGGTGAATATGGGCGAGTGTAAAGAATGAAAGGAAGTGGTGCAATTGTAGCAACACAACCTGTGTTCACCCAAAATGGTGCTATAATTATAGACATACAACTGTGATGCACACACATCCATACACACATCCATACTAAAAGAGTGATGGTAACAACAGCTAACAGGATATTTGTTTCCTCCTTTGCATGGCAAGAACGTTATCCTATTTGCCAATCATTGTCTATTTATGATCATTATACGAACATGTATGAAGTGGTAAACATTTTACCGTCATGTGAATGATAAAAATGAAACTGCTGAAACGTACAATATTATCCGTTTATTCATAGAGGGCACTCTATGATACTACTTTTTTAGTATAATCATTGATACTCGGTTAAATCAAATGTTTGAGTAGATGTTAACTGTGTATCTATGAGTAACATATACTAATAAACCATATATATATGTGATGAGAGTTATTCGGTATTTCGGGTTAAAATCATTATACTAAAACGAGGCCAGATTGCTGTTCTAGCCTCGGATAAATAGCCATGTAGCCGTGTATGGCCTTGTAGTTGCAAATAAACGAGCAAAGCGTAAATATTACATGATAATTTAGACTACGATATTCGGTTAAAGGACACACGTGTTAAATCGGATACGGCGAAATTGACATGAGATGGTAAATGCCAAATATAAAATCAGCCAATAACAGCCTGATCACTTACTATTTGTATTTTAACCGCTTACAATTTTATTTGCTACTCTACTTTTATCATTACTGCTACTACTGCTACTGCTACTGCTACTGCTTGTCATGTCCTCATTACTATCGTCGGTATTGGCAACCACCTCTTGGTGGGAAATTGGTGCTGTTGTAGCACTGGCTTATGCCGTACACAAGGTAACTATTAGTTATAATACAATGTAGAAGAGATATGTTAACAAGCAAGTTATACGTCTAGATAATTAAATTCGAAGTTCAAAGTCCGCTGGCCAAACTACCAGGCCCACGACCCTCGTTTCTTAGCATAGTATACTACTCGGCCAGACAGCTCTTCGTTGGGGATATTGACGCGTTCCTGAACATACATGCCAAATACGGTACCGTTGTTCGTGCTGGTAAGTAGATATATACGTATGTATGTGGATAATTGGTGAATTGTACTAATACGATACTATATCATGTCCATCTAGGACCGAATACTGTCTGGGTGTCCAGTGCTGCAGGTATTCGAAAGCTTTTTAGTTCGCATGCATATGCTAAGGCCCCAGTCTATGATGCTTTCAAGGTGGGCGGTGACAATCTATTCAGTACAAGGTAGCGTCGCCAATTGAAGTTTACAATCAGTACATTTATTAATCGTATGTTTTCATAGAGATGTCGATTATCACAAAGTACAGGTATGTAGTCATAACAAGTAGCAAATAAATAGATTACTATAACTTGGATTATTCCCGATAGAAACGTCTCATGTTACCCGGATATACACCGATGGCTTTAAATCAGCTTGAACCGCTTATTTCCAAGGTTGGCATAGAGAATCTTGTCACTCGTTTGACGAGACATGCAAAGGCTGGCGAGGTGGTCGACCTGATGGATCTACTGCAATGCATGACTTTTGTAAGATAGATAGATAGAATGCTAATGCATTGGTGAATACACACACGATACTAATGCCTTATAGGATGTTATTGGAGAGATTGGATTCGGTAAATCGTTTGATCTCCTGTCGGATGATAAGGAGCAACATCCGATTATGCAATGGATGACGATGGCTGGACATGATGGAATGATGGTAAGAAGTGTATCAGAGGATAGTGCTCATTGTATGATTGCTAATATTTGCAATAGAAAGTACTACTTGGTCCACTCTATCATCCGGTACTATTCCCGAATAATGTTCATAGTCTGGATAGTCTACTCAAGGTGAGTGATGAATGATTAAAGCACGACAATTGTTGTAATCAGCGAGTTAATATGTCATTTGTAGTTTGCCCGTGAAACTATCAAGAAACGACGTGATAATGGCGATGTAGGCCGTAATGACACACTACAGAAGATGATAGATGCAGTCGACGAAGAAACCGGTGCCACTATGTCGGAGGAGCAACTAGTTGCTCAGTCTATTATGCTCATGTAATACACGTATACTGATGTGTTTGATGATACATTTCTAACATGGTCTACTGCATAATATATATATATATAGGGTTGCCGGTACCGATACTACAGCAGCAACCATTACCTGGTAATTAGATAATACTAGTTTTGCTATTATGATGACCCCATAATCATTGCTAACGTTTCATTAGGACCATGCATTTGTTGTTTGAACATCCTGAATACTTACGTAAACTATACGACGAGATTAAGAGTGTGTATCCCGATCATAGTACGCCAATAAGTCATGATGACATCCAATCGCTACCGTATCTTGATGCTGTACTGCACGAATCGATGCGACTACGTCCTATCGCAGCGCATGGCATGACACGTCTCGTTCCCGAAGGAGGCATCGTCATTGATGGTCATTACATACCAGCTGGAGTAAGTTACTAATACCAATTAAGAAGGAGAAGAAACAGGATATGCTAACTTTTATAATATCATAAAGACAAATGTCATCACCAGTGTAGTGTCGCTTCATCATACGGAAAGCGTATTCCCTAATCCGACCGTCTTTAATCCTGACCGATGGATTACTACACCCGAGGAGCTGGCCGAATTAAAACAGCATTGGGTGGCATTCTCGGTGGGACCACGAAGCTGTATAGGTCGCAGGTAAGTCTATTATGAACATATTCACCGCTAAGATGCTTACTTCTCGTGTACAACATCATAGTTTGGCATGGATGGAACTTCGCTTAGCAGTGGTAGAATTAGTACGTCGTTTCACATTTACACCGATCGATGGCTATAATATGACACCGGTATTCCACTTTATTCTACGTCCAAAAGACGCTCGGTTAATGGTGAAGCCACATTTAATCTAAATGTTCATAAATAACTAAATAAATAGATAAAGCTAAACCGTATCTGTTATGATGACTGATCTTATCATGTGAGATTGCACAACATCTCATCAATTGATCTTCTTGACCGCCTATTCCCGCCACACCTCCGCTTTATTCTCACTTTTCTTGTTTACTGGGTAAGTACGTACGTGCCATTATATTTGCTTTCAAGTTTATCCCGAAGAATAGTCGTCGTGCAGTTCATTACTTGTAAACAAAAACGAACAAACTACCTACCTACCTAGCTACCTACCTAGCTATACATATATAAATAACTATATACGCGCACACACACGCACACACACACAATCAGTAAGCAATGTCGTTCTTTACTTCCCGCGTGCTTAACCAAAGAATACTTCGTGCATCTACTATTACGACTATTCGTACACGCGGTCGTTCTTGTCTTCTGCAACCCTTGCTGTCACCAGTAGTATCGCCTTACACGGTTCGTAACGTTAGTTCCACCAGTCGTATCATGTCGAACGTTTCTCAGAAAATACTCACTTCCCATGGTAAGTAGCAATAGTATCGTAGTATCTACTATGATATTGATGCATTACTGTTTTCTGCTAATGGATAGCACCAACGAGTGTACCGGAGAAAGTGCTCGATGTAGGAAAGATCAATCCAAATATTCGTCTCGTTGAATATGCTGTACGTGGTGAATTGGCCATTCGTGCCGAAGAGTTGAACGTGGTAAGTACTAGTACTGGTAGTAGTAGTAGTAGCACGTTGTTGCACGAAAGAAAAGAAAATATCGCCTCACTTCATATTCGTCATGTTCATATGCTTCATATACACATACAAACAAGTCATTATACTGACCACGTAGAAATTAGGCAATAGCACATGGTGAAAAGCTACCTTTCAATAAGGTGGTCAATTGTAATATTGGTAATCCACAGCAATTGCATCAAAAGCCAATTACATTCTTTAGACAGGTGATTAGAAGTGTAGCTGTTATGCTATAGAACATAATGAGAATAGAATAATAGTAGTAACGATGACATGTTTCTATCTAATAGGTGGCTGCTCTTACGGAATATCCAGCCTTATTGGAACCGGAGAATCGTAAACGTTTAGAGGGATTGTTCCCGTCAGACGCGTTCACGCGTGCACAAGCGATCCTCGATAATATCGGTAGTCCAAGTATTGGTGCCTATACTCATTCACAAGGTATATACATACACGTACATACATACATACATACGTGATACTATCATTGTTAGCGTATTATTAACATCGCTACCATGCTAGGTATTCCGTATATTCGTCGTAATGTAGCCAAGTTTATCGAAGGTATATATAAATGCATATATAACGAGTACATTGACATAGTCATCATTATCATTCGTATTGATGCGATTACTATTATTTACTTATAGAACGTGATGGTTACCCCAGTAATCCTGATCATATCTTCCTTACTACTGGGTAAGTTACGAAGCATCACTGTGTCTACTAATCACTTATCGGTAATTAGCGCATCATCTGGTGTCCAAACCACGCTTAACTTTATTGTTGAGAATCCACATATTGGTGTATGTATCCATGATGAATAGTCGTTTATGAGCAACTATCTAATCCATATTGAATAGGTAATGATTCCCATTCCACAATATCCCCTCTACACGGCCACACTATCATTAGTGAACGGTCGTGCCGTTCCTTATTATCTCGAGGAAGAGAAGGATTGGGGTCTTGATATCAAGCAGTTGCACTCGTCACTTGCTAATGCTCGACAAGCAGGCACGGATGTACGAGCACTCGTCATTATTAATCCTGGCAATCCAACCGGTCAATGCTTAACAGAAGGAAATATGCGGGAGATTATCGATTTCTGTCATCAGGAACGACTGGTACTACTCGCCGATGAAGTGTACCAAACCAACATTTACATGCCGGAACAACGTCCATTCCATTCATTCAAGAAGGTTCTTTGCAGGTTAGTGGTAGTACATTGGATGTTATTGACTGGTGTCTTATTGACTTCACGTATAGTATGGGACCAGAATATGCCAACCAGGAATTATTCTCGTTCCACTCCATCTCAAAGGGCATGATAGGTGAATGTGGTCGTCGCGGTGGCTACTTTGAATGCACCAATATCTCCCGCGATGTCGTGGCACAGATATACAAAATTGCCTCGGTATCGCTTTGTCCTAATGTTCAAGGTCAAATATTGGTAAGATCAATGCTAGCATGTACATTATTATCTAGTGATGATGAATACAATGCTTATACGTTATGTTATGTTATGTTATGTTACGCTATCTTCTAATGAATTAGGTTGATCTAATGGTGAATCCACCTAAATCCGGTGATGCTTCCTATGCACAATACAGCGAGGAAATTCAAAGTATCTATGGTAAGCGTGCATGTTCATTTACTTCTTTCTTTCCCACTTTATTGCATATTATTCATTCTATATCACATTCATTCAATCTAGAATCACTAAAACGTCGTAGCAAGCGTTTATCCGATGCATTCAACACGATGGAGGGCGTGACGTGTAATGACGCACAAGGTGCCATGTATCTATTTCCACGTATTCGTTTATCGCAACGTGCAGTCGATGCTGCAGCACAAGAGGGTAAACTCGCTGATGAATTCTATTCATTGGCAATGCTTGATGCCACCGGTGTAGTAAGTAGTGATAAATATACGTATTCATATTTATTCATATTTATTAATAATAATGATACTATTCGTATTATATAGTGTGTTGTTCCTGGTTCAGGATTCGGTCAAGAAGATGGCACCTGGCATTTCAGATCCACTTTCCTACCAGAGGAACGATTGTTCGATGAGTTCATCAACAACTTGAAGCAATTCCATCAACAATTCATGGACAAATATCGTGATTAGATCATTCTTCTCATTGCGCTTTTAAAAGATGATTTATATCAATTAAACAGTTAACTAATCAATAAATGTAGATGAACCATCTTTTTATTGGTATTATCTCATACGCACACACATATATATATACATATGCCATCGTAGACGAATGTAAATACTTGATACCAAATGATGAACTAGTGGCACTGGCAACAAGAGCAGGAAAGGCAAGCACTATTACATCCTTTGTATGGTAACAAGTTATTCGTCAACGCGTATGTATAACAAGTACGAGTTATGAGCAATGAACATTTACACATAAAGTAAATGCCAAATAGAAAGAGAGAGAGAGAGAAGGGAAATAAATATTGATAAACAGTTCATACTAAAAAAAAGAAAGAAATGAAAGATATCATATGTCTCCTAATAGCACACACATTTTAGGTTCACATGATTCGAAGCAAAGATTGATGGTGTTTAATAATCGAGAAGAACCAACTAGATAGATAGAGAAAGAGAGAGAGAGAGCGAGGAAAGAGAGAGAAAGAGCGAATGGAATGAACGCGTTAGAATCATCAAAATTCCACCTATAAAGCAACGAACATCATCGAAAGAGAAAAGAAAGAGTGGAAACAAACATCATCCGCACGCTTTTTGAAAGAAACGAACTAGAAGCACAATACACGAGCATACCGCATGGAATAGGCGTACATTTACCATTAGTAAACAGAGTAGCGCATTCCATGGATATGTGTGTAAACAAAATTGCCGAATATCATCACAAGATCAATGTAATGATAACAAGTGGCGATTATTTTGAACTTTCAAATATTGTACGAAAGGCTTCAAGTTCTTTTGTCTCCGAGGATGATCGTTCCATACCCTGAGATAGTGAACGAAGTGCCTCGGCTGTTTGGCGTAGGAACCAGAATGTTTTATCGCCATTGAATTCGTTCATTGTCAGTGCCATCGGTTGGAAAAGCAGTTCCTCATCTTGCACTTGGATGTCAAGCCATTGTGACAAACGAGTACGTTCAACGGCGGTCAATGCATGTTTTACCACACCGGTCAGACTACGATCGATGGCTTCGCTGCCGAGTACCATGCATGGACGTGGTCCCGAGGTTTGCTCGAGACGAACAGCCTCGAGAATGCGAATGACATAGCCGATGGCTTCGGCCGAGGTAAGCTCGTTGGATTCGACCAGCTGACGTACCGTGTCAAGTAGATGAGGAGCAGGACTTTGAGCGGATGCACGACGACGACGAGAAGGCGATGTCATCATCATCATCATGGAATTGTTAGTGGCCGACAATAGTGAAGCCGACGAAGAGGCGGGCAATGAAGACGAGGACAACGACACGTTCATCGCGGTATCACTGGCGGTTTCCGCAGGATGTTCTACCACTGGTGGTGGAATAAGAATAGGATGTGAGCTTGACGCTACTCGACGATGACCAGTACTAATTGGAGCAGCAGCAGTAGTAGCGGTAGCAGTAGGGTTAATGGCGCTAATCGCTGTATTAAGACGTGACGGTGAGGATGATCGTGAACTGACGGGTGAAGCGGCTACCGAGCCACCACTTTCATGATCGGTAGTCGAGAAATGTCCCACCGAGGCATCTAACGCACGCGACTCAAACTTGGCCAGCCAATGAATGAGAACACGTCGTCGAGCGGTGGCAGGATCATTAGGCTCGCTACACTGAGCCAACACTTTGGCCGATGGACGTGGTGGATTGAATGAACTACGTCTACGACCACGAGTACCATTACTACCCGTCGTGTTACCATGACCATTATTCTTACTAATGCCAGTTGCATTATTCGTTTCAATCGCATTAGACATTGGAATAGAAGTGGCATTCATGACAATTTGAGTGAGATTTGCTGGATTGGATGATTCCACTGGACTAGATGGTGCAGTAGTGGCAGTAGTCGAATCCAATGACGAGGATGCTGATAATTGATTCGTATCACTTGGAATATTGTGTTCCGCTGACTCTAGAATCGGTGGGCCCAATCGAAGTACATCTGGTAGTGAGTTTGTACGCGAGGGAATAATACGCGGTGAACTCTCGCGACTATTATCGCCACCGGATAATTCACCGTACATTGCCACATTACGCATGGGGCCTAGGAACATGCCGCGACGTTGATGTGCACGTGTGGTCGCGTTATCCTGAGCGGAAAAGGTATTTTGGAATTCAACGGATGCGCCCACTTTAAGATCGGGCCAAGCCACTGGAATAATATCTTCGTCCGAGGTAAACCCACTACTTACAGCATGGCCGGAGGCACCTAAAGGCAATGGAGCCGAGGCAGTGCTAGCAGTTGAAGAAGGCACATTAATAGCATTGTTATGACTGTTATTGCTACTACGTGTAAGTAGTAGACGCATGGCGGCCGTATCGACTGATGATCGGAATTTACGTTCCAATGTAGGATAAGCGTCGCAGAGTCGTTCCCATAAGCGAATACGTTTGTCGCGAGCACATCGTTGTGCTAACCAACACCATGACGCTTGTACGCCCTCTTTGAAACCAAGGTCGTTACATACACCGAGTACACCGATGGCGCGTTCAAGGTCATTGTTAAGTTCTCGTGCAAACTGTTTCGTGTACATCAACTTGATGGTCAAGTGGAAGGCACACATCTCGACGCGAGACACTTGCGCCGGTAGACGAATCAATAGATCAACGGGATTGCCTGGACCCGGTGCCGGTGCCGATCCGTCCAATTCATCGAGCTTAGTTAGACGATCACGGAAGAAACGAGCCTGTAATAGTACAATGGAGTGTAGATGAAGTACCGTGGGCAATGAGCAGTTGGATGCCAACACGCCATTATCCTCGAAACGTAGTCGGACATCACTATACATCAATGGGTTATGCCATAGTAGCTCGCCTACCGATGGATAGTGATCGAATGAACGTTTGGCACTGCTACTCTTTGTGGTATTGCCACTACCATTACTATCTCCTTGTGTTCCACTATCACTGTCATTCTCGTCACCACTTGAGACGCTACCATTACCGCTACCGCTACTTGTTTGTTGTGACGTCAACAGAGGCGATGACGATTTCACCAAATTATCCATAGACGAGGGCTGCGTAACGACAATACGAGTGATTGTATTGGCTCGGCCACGTCGTCTAGCAGGCTGTGTCACTGCAGTTACTGCTGCTGCTGCTGCTGCTGGCTCTTCCGGTTCTAGTGTGGTGGTGGCACGTAAGGGGCTTGAGGCTAATGGCGAGAAGGGGGCGGCTGCCGCCAGTAGACCATTGTCATTGGCACGTTTAGTATCAATGGATAGTTTAAGATCTTTAGACAAGCCACTAGATGTCGTCGATCGTGAACCATAAGTGTTGGAGCGTTGTCGAAGACGTTTCACCTTGGATTCGATGGATGGTAGGGTTTTCGGTGCTGCCACAACAGATGGAGCAGATGGAGCAGGCATCGATTCCGACAATAATTGGTTAACACGACTGTGAGTGGTGGCGGCAGTGGCAGCATTAGTAGCAGTAGCCGTCGTGGTAGGTACATTCATAGGTGATATTTCTGGTACATCTGGAAATGGTTCAATTGTCGATGTTTCCAGGAATGATTCTACCGGTCTCGATAAAGGAGTAACAGAGATGATCTTTTCAACGGATGGAGCAGTCGCTGGTAACGTGGACTGCGATGTACGAATATGAACTGATGGAGCAGTGGGTGTATCAGGTGTTTTAGGTACTGCCTCACTGCTATTCTCACTATCACTAGCTGATGACAATGAGGATGATGTTAATGATGTTAATGAGGATGCCGATGCCGTTGCTGTTGTTATTGTTGATGTTGATGGTGCTGGTGCTGTTGTTGGTACTACTGAACATGCACTACTACCGGTCATGTCGTGCTTGGAAGATTTGTTTTTCAATGCTGTCGGATCTACCATAGTGGTGGTCGTAGTGGTTGTGGCTTTACCTAATGCGGATGATGTTATGGTGCGGGTAGTGGTGCAGGTTGACGTAGTGGCCGCGTCACGGACATCTTTGCTATCATTAACGAGTTGCATAATGCTTGTTTCATTACATGCAGTTACTGGATCGGTAGGGATGGTAGTCGTCTTGGTCGTAGTCAATGTGGTGGTGGTGGTGACAGTGATGGTTTCAGTGGGTGGTGCCACCACTACTGGTCTGGAGGAGGTGGAGTCAACACCGGGAATCATACTTGTAGCAGCGGTAGTGGGGGCTGCATCTTTATCAGCCACATTCAATGGCACGGCCTGTCTAGCGACAGCGATAGGAGTGAAGCTTGCCGCAGAGTAGCTAGCAGCTCGACTGCGTCTACGGATGGAGGAAGACGATGCTGAACCGGTGGATGGAGCGGATAGACTAGGCAATACAACGGCAAGACTGCCCACTGGAGAGGGCGGTGGAGGCGGTGACATAAGAGGCGAATACGGCGTTAGAAACGTAACGGCTAGCGATAACGAATTGAGCACACGAGACCTACGCGTGGCAAGCTTGCTGTTGCAGTTCTTGGCAGTGTCAACGGAACAAGTGGATACAACGCGTTTATGGTTCATGCACTCGTCGTGAAATGACGTTTAACGAGTAGGACGGCAAAAAAAGAACAACGGAAGACGTAGGACAAAGAGTGCGGTCGTTATTGTGAGGAAATGAGAGTTCAAAGAAGCACTGTCGCGGGGATCGTGAACGCGTACAGCGGGTGGCGACTTGCAATGCAAGCCGTTGTGGAAAGGATGAACAAAAGGAAAAAAGAAGTGAAGAGGCCTAGAAAAATAGGTCGAGCCACCGTTTTATCCTTTGTTGTTGAATCAATCAATCAATCAAACACCAAAGAGAAAAATAGCACGAGGAGTGTGGTTGAATGATAATGATGATGATGATGATGATGATGGAATACTTGATTGTTGCTGTTATGATTGTTATATGGTTATATGGTTAGTAAATTTCGTTGCACACCCCCAATAACATTCGTGATATAGAGAGAGACAGAGAGAAAGAGAGAGAGACAGAAAGAGAGAGATAGAAAGGAGGATCAATCAAACGTTATATGATATGTTGCTATTTAGCAAAGAGAATGATTTTAGATTGGTTATGCGTTGATTGCTTTTGGCTACTACGGAAAGTCCAGTAAAGCCTTGCGCTTTTTGCTGTAACTGAGTGAATGGAATGGAGAGAAAGACGAGAAGAGAAAGACGAGAAGAGAAATGAAAAGAGATAGAGAAAGATAAAAGTAGAGAAAGCAGTATAGTGAACAAGCGTAAAGTGGCACTAGAACGTATGGAAAACCTGCATACGTTTATTTCCACATGAAATAGAAACTACGGAATAGAATAGGAGCAAAAGAGAATCTTGAAATGTAAGTATAATGAAAGACAATAGGGAGTAATTCTTAAACGTGGCGCTGTAATGCTTCGTATGAATAAAGATGGTACTGAAACATCAAACGGGAGGGAAAACGACAGAAACAATGCGTCCAAGGCGGCACTGGCACTAGTGATAAGGCCGTAGTAAAGAGAGTGAGAGTGAGAGGGAGAGCGTAGGCGAGAGTATACGTATATATACACATACACATACACACACACACCTATTCACGAACTAGAATCGTACAAAATACTAGTAGGAGAAGCCAAGCGATGAGGTATAAAAATAGTTATGAGGTACGTAAGAAACGGAATAACAAGTCAAGGAACACACGCAAAACAGTAAAGATGAGATGATGAAAGTAAACGGAGTTATCGTGCGGATTAGAAACACCGTATCAACTGAGCTACAACAGCAACGAGAAACATCTATATTCAGGTCAATCCAAACCGTTTCTCTTTTAGAGATTATTAAACAGGAAGGTGTACGCGCGAGTAAGGAGAGACCTGATAACATGTAAACACATATCCGGATGGTTCATTCCTCGCTCCATACCCAAATAGTGGGTGCCATTAACAAATTCACTTACCGGTGACTTGCAACTCGAATTTAATAGGCGATAGCAACACCTATAATAAAGAGACGTGCGTTAAAAAAAGGAATATGGATGACAAATGGCGTCAGTACAAGGTAAGGAAAAAGGATGAATGAACGAATGAATGGATGAATGGATGAATGAATGAGAGAATGGTCTACAATGGTGACCGTGAGGTACAGGCCGGATCCTAAAGAACGTGAATATGAACGAGAGAAAAAGGAAGTGATAGACGGTAGGGGAGAGTAGAGAAGATACCAATTTAATAAAAGAATACGTAGCAGGGAAGCAAAGGAATCAAAAGCAAATGAGTGGAATAGCCGTGATAACGGTAGAGGAGAGTACTAGTAGCACTACTAGTGGTAGTAGCAGTGGTTATAGTGGTAGTGTTAGTGTTGGTTAGTTGTAACAACAACACCAGTAATAGTAGTAATAATAATAATAATAATAATAATAAAAGTGTAGAAACAATTATAATACGAGTGGACACCCTATCTTTGTAGGATGCGTAACCTGTAGAAAATAAGCAACGTAGCAAAGAAACTGAAAAAGAGAGAGAGGGAGAGAGAGAAAGAGAGGAAGAGAGAGGGAAAGGATAGTTGACAATGCCGTACTGGTAGATACGAAAGGGCGTATACAAGAACACAAGGTACGTAAGCCAGGCGAGGAAAGAAAATTAACGATAGGAATAAAGGCGTAGAAGGAGGTTTTGCACAACGGTAAGCAAAAATAATAGTAGATAATAAGCGTTAGCGTATAGAATAAAAGCCCTTGAAACGATCAGCGAAGCGCTGCAATTGAGAAAGAGAAACAAGCGGCGATACACATGCAGAAAGAAAGAAAGAGAGAGAGGGAAGGGAAGGAACAAGTCGTCAGGCAATGAATCAATTATAAGACAGCCAACGCGGTAGAGGTGTACGCGTGGGGGTACAACAAATAGTGTTGGTGCTTGTGCTGATGATGTTATTGGTACTAGAGCACCAGTGAATGATGGGTTGAATGAAATGAAATATTAGCGCGTGGCTATCGCGTGTAGACTGCGAAAGGATAAACAGGCAGTCAGACAGATGCACACTCACACTCACCTACTCACAAAGAGATAGAGAAACAGAGAGAGAGACAGACAGGAATGTAGAGAAGGACAGGTTGGAAACGTCAATCAATGGCAAGCCAAGGTCAGCGGATCAAGGTGCCAGGCACGGAATAGGCACTCGAATCAGGGAACAAGCACCAAACCGGTGATCAGGATGCTAAATAGAGCGAGGTAGAAAGTGCGCGTGTGTGTGTGAGAGAGAGAGAAAAGCGTGATGCAACTAATGTAAATGATCGTAAAAGAATGAAACGAATAATCGTAGCAAGCAGAAGCGAAAGCAGAGCTTGACGGCACGCATGCCTAGTTTAAATATAAAATGTTCCGGGCCAATAAAGAACGTAGTAACTTGAAGAATGTCACACAAGTAGAACCAGAACTACATTAATAATTTAAATAGTCGTACGGCTTAGTCGAGATACCAACCATTGAATTGATGAAGGAAAGAGAGAGTAGAGTAGAGTAGAGTAGAGAATAGGAAAGGAGCGAGGAAACGTGACCCATAACAAGATCGATTATTTCAATAGGATAATGGTTTGAGTGTTGATACAAGTTCAATAAATGTTTCTGTATACAAGTATAAACATCAATTAATGACGCTAGTATTGTTTATTATTTGTTTAATTAATGCTATCATTTTGAATTACTAGCACGTAAAGACAAGCTGTTATTGTTATTATTATTATTATTATTATTATTTACTTCATTCCTAGCCACGTGCAGATAGCACTTATTCGCTTCACTAGACAGGAAAACTCGACCATAAATACAATTGTAATAGAGGCGCGCTATAGCCGAAGAAGAAAGGGGCGTTCATCACATGTCGTGTATCACCGCGTGTTGGTGCAATAGCTGCTACGGGTTATCATACAATAACAATAACAACAATAACAACAATAACAGGTCATTTTTCATGAATGATCTTGTTAGTAGTAAGCATGTGTAAAACGTAGCGCAATCCATGCAAGTGTAGCCATACTACAACAATTACTGCTGCTACAACAATTAGATCACATGGACAATAATTGCTTTAAGAGAGAGATAAAAACAAAGAATATCCAATGCTACGGATACAACTCATTTAGGCATCATGTATTTACTTTGCGTCATATGATATCGATGCCAATGATGATAATAGCCGAGCTAGATGTGCACCGCGTATTAGCATTAATAATCAAGTCAATAGAAGATATAAATAGAACGACTCGGTATATTAGAGTAGCGTTACCATCGACATATCATTTCAATGGGATTTTACCGATAAAAGGTGGGCACAACACTTGTTGTATCTTTGTGACATGGTCACCTGATGAGTGATCTTTATCGAATATGTACCAAACACGCCAAACTGCAGTACAAGTAATGATGATGCTGATGCGGCAGAGATTGTTCCATTTGGCCTATGACTGCGTGATTTTGTTGCACGATTCGGCATAATGGCAAATGGTCACGAATGGATGATTATGACGCAGATGATGATGTGCGTGTGTCAGTGTGCATAACATAGTTGAATGAATAGATACCAGCCTGTATTCACATTTATAGACCTACATCTGTCACTATGTAATTTATATAGTGAGCATCATTGTCAACAAATTAATTGCCAATCCACTTGTACTAGTATTTACTATATTTAGTTGCGATATTAGTATTTGTACCATTTCGATGGTATAAATAAATGGGATATACTAGTGGAATGTTCATGTGATTTGTTATAATGAAGACTAGACATATATAATGTGTTCTCGGTATACAGACTTTTTCCATCCAATTTGCGCAGTTAGCCTTCTGTTTATATGAATTGTTATTATTATCGTGCTATGTCAAGTGGCATTTCTATGATGATAATGGTGTTAACAATTGTACAAATCTATTTATTAATGAACTGCAAATGTTAAAGGATAAATGCGCAAATCGGATGGAAAAACACTGTAATAACATACAATATTCACATCAATTAATGCATCTATTACAATCTACTATATTAACGCTATATAGCGAGGAATGTCTACCACTTTCAATTTATACATTTCCAATACTAATAATATATATATATGAATATGGTTGTTTACCCGGAATACTGCACACTAATACTAATGGAAACTAATCGGTTTCCAGAATGAAAAGAGTGATTAATCGTCATTTCCGATTTTTACTCCGTCCATCGTTCCTCTTTCTTTTCTTTTTTTTACGGGCAACCCATTTAAGCTACTTTGCTTCATTCTTCAGTCGTTATGTATTTGGCACGCTCTACCGCTTTCCGCACTGCACGTCTATTGCCGGTAAGTATTGTGTCTACTGGATCATTATATGCATTACTGATTATACAATTTGATCAAACGCTTTTCACTTTCTTCTTTTTACATACGCGTTTATCTTATTCTTATATGAACTATTAGGCTGCTACACGTGCATTTGCCTCATCTGCTCAGCAGAATGCTGTTCCTATGCCACCAAAGGATGCCAACGTAAGTATACGCGTTACTTTCTCGTTCACTCGTTAATGGCTTTTCTATTTGCCTTTTTCTTCCGGTTTTCCTCGGATCAATAGGGCAACTACACGGTGACTTTGATTCCAGGTGACGGTATCGGTCCGGAAATCTCCGAGTCAGTGAAGAAGGTGTTCAAGGCCGCCGAGGTAAGTAGTCGGGCCGTGTTCTCACTTGGAACATAGTCAATGCTATGCTGACTATTAATGTGTCCACGCTTATTTATGATGCTCCTCTACTCTAGGTACCAATTCAATGGGAGGAAGTTGATGTCACTCCAGTGTTACGCGATGGAAAAACCGTCATTCCAGATGTTGCTCTACACTCGGTAAACAAGAACAAAGTAGCACTCAAGGGTCCATTGGCAACACCCATCGGCAAGGGTCACGTCTCCCTTAACTTGACATTGCGTCGTACATTCAACTTGTTCGCTAATGTCCGTCCATGCAAGAGCATTAACGGCTATAAGACGGCATACGATAACGTCAACACAGTGCTTATCCGTGAAAACACCGAGGGTGAATACAGCGGTATCGAGCACGAAGTCGTCGATGGTGTAGTGCAAAGTATCAAGCTCATCACGCAAGAGGCATCGGAACGTTGCGCTCGTTACGCCTTCGATTATGCTCGTCAATCCGGTCGTAATCGTGTCACGGCTGTCCACAAGGCTAACATCATGTAAGCGTGCCACCAACACTCGAATACCTAGCCCGTTACTTATGCACGTTGTATTGCTACAATTAGGAAATTGTCTGATGGTCTTTTCTTGAATGCTTGTCAAGAAGTTGCCAAATCCTATCCAGATGTTAAATTCGACGATGTACTATTGGATCGTGCCTGTCTACGCGTTAGTATAACATGCTACATGATCGATTATATCATCTAATGGCCATTTCACGCTTGCTTTATTAGATTGTTCAAGATCCAGCCAACTATGCCGAAACCGTAATGGTAATGCCAAATCTGTACGGTGACATTCTTAGCGACATGTGCGCCGGTCTCATTGGCGGTCTCGGTCTAACACCCAGTGGTAACATTGGTCGTGGTGCCTCCATCTTTGAATCGGTTAGTAGCCATCATTGCTGTCATACCATTGTGTTATCATAACTAATTATACAATACACTATCAGGTACACGGTACTGCTCCTGATATCGCCGGTAAAGACATGGCCAACCCAACCGCCTTGTTGCTTAGCTCTATCATGATGCTACGACACATGGGTCTCGAGGATAAGGCAACCCAAATAGAAAAGGCTATTCTCGGCACTATTGCTGAAGGCAAGGTAAGTATCAGACCACTATTATGAACATGTCAAATACAATTAGACGATACTCATGTGCAACAATGCCATGTATATATATATAATTAGGTATTGACCGGTGATTTGGGTGGTCGTGCCAGTTGCAGCAACTTCACTCAAGAGATTATTAAACAGCTTCATTAATGGTGGTAGACGCGGATGCAGTCATGCATACACATACACGTACATGCCATTACAACATCGATTCAAGCTAAACCAGTTAATACAGCAATAAACGTAAAGATGGTTTTATTCATAATTATCATAATGTTACCAAACTAACTATCAATGTGATACGAATGAAACAACAGCGACAACAGCGACAACAACATGTTGACATTCATAGAAACTTAATAATTTACAGCATCTATTACTATTCATAACTAATCAACTAATCGGAATACGCTTATCATGGTACTACATTAACTACGTAATAGCTGGATACGTATACGTTGTTCCTCACGTATCATAGTACAAAGTTTACCATGAACTTTGAGTAAACAAGATAAACGACAGAATTGTAGTTGCCATGGAACAAATACATATTGCGTCTTTTGCCAAATGATAATACTAAGCGTATTGTGATAGAGACGTGTTCGACATTGCCAGCATGTAGCATTATTGTTTATATTGGCATTACCACTTGTTGTAGTCTCATTAGATGTTAGTTGATTGCGTAATTTCAGTGGTAATCGATGCAAATTATTGGAAGGATAATCAACTTGATCAGATGTCGTAGATGTCGTAGATGCTGCCGAGCGTTCCCCTATTAATTGCAAGCATTTCGCGTATAATCCATAATTGCTAGCTTCCACCTTGAATGGCATACGATAAACACCGCGTACCTTTCTCTTTTGACGTACTAGTAAATGCGAGTCAAATGACACGGATAGTCCTGGCCACCATCCATGATGTGCAGTATCATTACTCATTAAAAGATCTAATACTATATCCGTGGCACTAAATGCAGATACAATAGAATCATTTGTAGTAGTCATCATATTAGATACAGTGGTATCATCATATGGATCAACGGTGGTTTGGAATTGTCTTAGCCAATTGGGACAACGCCAATCATTTAGAATGGTGGTATCTGCATCATTCGTGGCATCATTCGTGACATTTATGTTGTTTCTATCATAATAGTTATCAAGTGGTGGATCATTAAATAGGTTGTTTTCAAACCAGAAACGCGTCAATTGAGGTTGTTGATTCAGTTCAGCTGGTAGTGTAACCAATTGATTATTCGATATATCAAGCGTGTAGAGATCGGCTAAGTGTGCCAATTCTTGCGGGATAGATTCAAGTTGATTATCGCGTAGTTTTAGATTGTCTAGTCGTTTCAATTTACTAATACCTGGTGGAAGACGACGTAATTGATTATTAGATAGATCGAGTTCCTCGAGTCCACTCAGTTCAAATATCGATGGTGACAGTTCAGTAATGCAATTGTTGTTAAGACGTAGAATACGTAGACTTTGCAATTGAGCCAATGATAATGATAGAACTCGCTATATAAATAGTAGGGATAACGTATTAGTAACCTGATATTGTTCCACTGCTATAGAAGGGAAGGAATAGAGGAGAAGACACTACTTACAAAATGAGTAATTGATTGTCGTGCCAATTGAATCATACATGTGGCAGCAGATGATATTTGAATGGTTTCCACTGCTTTACCTATAATCGAATTAGTTAGCCTTGTGTGTATATCAGCAATAGCACTAGTTACTTACGGTGAGATTGTTTTCGTGTAACTGCTGATTTGCCACTATGTACAGTTGTCTCCTTAACCCTAGTTCCATTGAGACTATGACGGTGGTTAGACCCTGCTTGTTCATTCGCGTCTACTATTTCCCTAGCACAATTTGTGGATGGTTGATAATAACGAGATAACGTATAACCATCCTCGTTGCTTGCCCGCAAACTCCAAAGAATGATTTCATGATATGTCATTGTTGAAATAGTTATCGTTTATGGTCGTCGAGTGTAAAGCACGAACTAGCGACAGCTGAATAGCCATACAATTGTAGCAGCTATCTGAATAGATTCAGTCAAGATTAGATGCTTAGGAAATGAATGCTTATTGCAATAGGAAGAAGAGGAAGAGGAAGAGAAAAGAAAAGAATTACGGATTCAGCGAGGAGAACAACGGGACAGATTCACGCTTAAAGAAATTGTGCAATATGTTGTGTTGTGTGTGAACGGATAATACAGGCTTTTCCATCCAATTTGCGCAGTTAGCCTTCTCTTTTCCTTCAACTAATACCATAGTGATTATTAGTGTAATTCGCGTCATTACAGTTATTGTTATCCTAGTAGTGACAGTATGGCTACTGATCGTACTCTGGCTATTGTCGATAATGGTGCCTATACAATTAAGGCGGGTATTATCGGTCAAGAAGACGAAGCACCGTTGTAAGTTGAATACGAGAAATTCGACGTTTCATTATGGCATGACTAGACTAGACGCTTCTAATTCCCTTTAGGATTATACCCAACTGTATGAGCAAGCTAAAAGGGGGTCGTTCCTGGTTGATTGCCGACGAATTAGAGCGTGCGCATAACTATGCAGGACTCTATTATCGACTTCCATTTGAGAAGGTAGGTGGCGTTTCTCTCTCTCTCTCTCTTTCCTTACTACTTTCCAAGCTATCCTTGCCAAACTGGTTGGCAATAGTGGATATTGACAAACAAAGCAACTTGATGCATTATAGGGTATCCTAGTGGATTGGGATGTGGAGCGTATGGTTTGGGAACGACTTTTTTCCGACAATTTACTCAAGGTAAAACGAGAGATAGGCTTGTTCAGCGATACTTGCTATACCACTTGATGACTCGGCGTAATTCATTGATTTATCATTGGTAGTGCGAACCCAGTAATACTTGGCTTTGGCTAACCGAGCCATGTCTAAATCTACCGAATGTTCAAGCAGCGTATGATCAAGTGATATTCGAAGAGTTCGAGTTTGATGGTTGTTCCCGTAAAACAGGTAGTAATATGGATGATATAGAGGAATAGCGAGATTCTGTATATGTATTTTATTGTATAGATTAGCTTAACCATTTCATCTATTTCTTTCATTGTTTGTTTGTTTGTTATGATGATATTAGCACCGGAATGGTGTATTAGAAATGACCTGCAACTATTGTTTAATGAGTCAGACACATCATTGCCCGTCAAGAATGGTGATTATGATCGAGATTGCGTACTAGTAGTGGACATTGGTTATTCCTCCACCCAGGCAATTCCATTCTTACACGGACAAATGATTCATAGTGCTATTAGAAGGTAATTCATAGTGAAATAGGAGATGAATTTGTTATTAAAGCCAATAAACTAATGAATATATACGCTGTATATATATAGACTAAATGTAGGAGGCAAATTCTTGACTAATCATTTGAAAGAGATGATATCATTTCGGTAATTCTAATAATGTTCATTAAACAATGCTGATAATGCTAATGGTATATAAAAAGACAATGGAATATGATGGACGAGACGTATCTAGTGAACCAGATCAAGGAAACTTGCTGTTTCGTATCCTCTGATCTCCATAAAGATCTGCGTATCTGTCAGTAAGTCATTAATTATTATCACTTTTACCACAATGATTTATATAGTATTAGTGAGAATCCACGAGCCAATAGTATTGTGCAAGCATATGTCTTGCCAGACTTTGTCAATACTCATCAAGGTTATGTTAAGGTAGATCATCGTAATAAAGTAGCTTTACATCTTAATAAACAAATACCATTGTATAGCCGAGAGATGAGCATGCCATGCTATCGGACGATGAACAGGTACTGCAGCAGTCATGCTATGCATTACTCCTTTTTTTCCTACCATTTACTTATACGAATGATCAATCATCTAGGTACTATGGATGAATAACGAACGATTTACCGTACCTGAAGTGCTATTTCATCCCAGTGACATTGGCAAGTAACTCGCGTATACTTATGATCAGCTAATTTATTCATTCTATTTGTAATTAATTGATGATATCTATATCTATATTATAGGTATGCCACAAGCTGGTCTAGCTGAATTAATTCAACAGGTAGTGCAAGCCACACCTGGCGGTAAGTCGTGTTGCTTCCATTTAGATGTATACTAATCCAGGGATTCATTAGCTTTACACGCCTTACTCTATGCCAATATTGTTGTAGTAGGTGGTAGTGCGCAATATCCAGGTCTATATGATCGATTGTAAGTGTGTTTGCGTATATGTATTTGTTTCTACACTCGTATAATAATAATCCAATGTTTACGTGCAGATCATCAGAATTACGCCAGCTTGTACCCTCTGAGTACACGATACGTATAGCGTTGCCCGACCAGTAAGTAATTGACACGTGTGGCGTGATGTGTATGTGTGTATGTGACACCTGAAATGCAGTGCTATGTTTGTGCAATGGCCAGCATCAGCATCAATGATTTCTCTCTACTCTTACATTAACACTAACTCTCCGAATACATTCATCATTCAGACCGATAACATATGCATGGCGTGGTGCTCGCCGTTATGTGAAACAATGCTCGATATCACAACTAAAAGAGGATATTGTTACGCGTGCCACGTATCAAGAGGAAGGAACATCAGTCCATTATCGACGTTGAAACTTGCATCCCGTAGGGTCATCACATTAAGCGTTGTTTGAAACAGTTAACTATTATTAAAATATTATATGATATTTACTGCTGTTACTACTACTATTATTATTGTTGTTAATAGTAGCTGGATATTAATGAGCTACTACTAATATTACTAGTATAACAGCAATGGCTGCACGGTCATATGTCAATTCACTTGTTATAGGACACATGCAGCACAGCATGCCAGTCAATCCTCATTATCCTACTATTACTACTACTATTATTATACTCTCATTCACTCGCTCCTTCCGCTCCTCCTCCAAGCCCATCTTTCTTTATATAATTCCCACTCATATTCACACACCCACCCTCCTTTCCCTTTTTTTTCCCTCTTAACACACCACGTCTGCCATCACTTTTCACTTTTCACTTTCTTTTGTTCGCCCGGCCGCTTCATCCTTCCTCCTACTTCATCATCTTCATCTTCATCCATAGTCTGCTTTACTTTCGTTCATTTCATCAGGATCTTTCCGCTACTTATCACTAACTACTTACTACTTACTACTACTTACTACTACTACTACTACTACTCTGATTTATTTCCACTTGATTTGTTCGTTTGTGCGTTGTCTGTTTCAACGCGTACACACTTTAGTCTGCGACGTCTTCTATTGTGGTAACTGCCCTTCACATCTTTCATATTATAACTAGCGTTTAGACGCTTCTTTTTTGTTTAACTTGTTTGTGTGTGTGTGTGTTCTCGGTCACGCTTACTTTTTTAACGCGGTCATTGAAGGCCTCTTTACTACAATCTGCACCAGTCGGTTTATTTCAGTGATAGTGTGCGTGCATTGATTGCGGATATCTCTTTCTATCTCATTTCTCTCTCCCATCTCTCTCTCTCTCTCTCTTCCATCTCTTTCTATCAAAGCATATAACAGCAGCCTAGCGAATTTATTCTGTGAGAGTATTTGTGTTTGGACCTGTCTGGCCAGTGGTTGTTTCCTCACTTTATATATATAACAAATCTATATCTCTATCTATTTCATCCACTTTCCTTCTACTACTACTACTACTGCTACTATTCTAGTATTAGTATTTGCTATTACTGCTATTACTATAGCTGCACTAGTATTGTTGTTGTTCATCGTACATAGTCACTCGACCACGTCCATACGTACGGACATACGCTCGCTCGCACGCTCGCACGCACGCATACTACTTTCGTTGTTATCACGCGCTTGTTTACTCACTCATTTGATTTCACGCGGCTGACTTGACTATTGCAGATCGAGTCATACATATCAAACAGCAGAAGCACAATTAGTATACATTTTGTGTGGTTTCTCTGGAAAACAATAGTCTCGTTTACTTTCATACTGCCTTCACTAGTTGTGATTGTATTAAGCAAACATTGAACTTTTCGTTCTTCAGCAACGCCATACGTGTTATTCTTCTTCACTGTTGTCACTCACTTTATTCTCCACTACTTTTATTACTATACTGCTACTATTCCATCACTCCTATTACTGCTACTATTATTGCGGCGTTCACATTTATAACACAACCACATCAACGGCAACTAAAATCCCCTGCTATACATCATAAGCGGATACTTGTTTCTCCCTAGTTTATTCACTTTACTACTACTACTACCACTACTACTTTGATCGATTACATCACTACTCCAACTACTATTACTACTACTACTACTACTATCGTTTCTGCTGTGGCAAACGATTCTGTTTTGAGCGATAAACGAACAAGACAACGAATTTGAAATAGCACTTTATTTGATTTGCAAAGGTAAGCTACCATTATTATTTATAATTATTGATTATCCTAGAAGATACTAATATAGCTATTGTTTACTCTACTAGTTCCCTTTGCTCGTGTGTGTATCTTTGATCCGTCGTAATAATTATCTTTATTCCATCCTACACTGTCATAACAGTTAGTAGTGATTAACTACCGTACTATTTGCGTTTTCTTTTTTGCTATATTCACGAGGTATTGCTCCTTTTATACAATCGTAACAACAACAACGACAACGACGACGACACTGTTATTTAGGAGGCTTGGTTCTTTTTAAGGAAAAAAGCAGCAACAGCAGTAATTGGTAAGCATAATCTTGTAACTATTTCCACATAATCAAATAATTAATATTGATAATTATAGAATAGTAACTTACTTGTGCTACGAATTTGAACGTTTTCTCCCTCCATCCTTGGATTAATATCATATCACTATTGATTCAGTGTGCAATATTGACATTCCTCGGGTGTGACCATTCTCTATAAGCTTTTTCTGCTTTCTCTACTCGCATTCATTCTTTTGCTAGATCTTGTTTCCACGCATTTTACACATCACGCATAGTTGTGCGATTTCCAACGCTTATATAATCTCCAACATTACAAAACAATCAACAGCAAGAATTACTATATACATATATATATATATACATATAATCCAGTTCATTCTCATTTCACTCATCACTCATCCGTTTCATTTGCAACGTACCCTGACTGATAGACATAACATTCGGCGCGATTAAGCCAATTATCCATTGATTTTCTCCTGCACGTATATTTGTCATCGGCGCTAGTCGCTTACTTGTTTTTTTTTCCTCTCCTTATTTCTCTTTCAATATGATGCCATATCGCCCACCTCAACGCCAACAATCTCCCGCTCGTCAGCGCACTCCTCCCCTTCGTCAGCCATCGCCCACACACCAGCGTAACACTAGTTATGGCCAATCCAATGGTGGCAGCTCGGATCCGTATGGCTCGCCATCTAATAGTCGCACGGCCAATGCTCCTTCCATGGTGCCAGGACATCCCGGCGGTCCAATCAACACGGGCAGTGGCGGTATCAAGCAGATCCCGCTTACTTGTTCCGGTCATACACGTCCAGTGGTGCAATTGCAATTCTCGCCGGTACTAGAGGACGGCAGCTATTTGTTGATCAGTGCCTGCAAGGACGGTAATCCAATGCTTCGTATTGGTGCCACGGGCGACTGGATCGGCACGTTCAAAGGACATAAAGGTGCCGTGTGGTGTGCGCGTCTCAACATGGACGCATCTCGCGCTGTTACCGCTTCGGCCGACTTTTCCGCCAAAGTATGGGACACGTTCAGCGGCGAGGTGTTGCACACGTTCCAGCACAAGCACATTGTTCGTGCCGTCGACATCTCGCCCGACGGTCGCTTCGTAGTTACTGGTGGCCACGAGAAGGTGGTGCGCATGTACGATCTGACCACACCCGATGCGGCGCCACGTCTAGCCATGGGTCATGAAGCGACCATCAAAGGCATCGTATGGGATCAGTGGCATGGCGTGTTGATCACTCATGCCGAAGAGCCCGGTGTTCGTATCTGGGATTTACGCACGCTCAAATCGACCAATCTACTCGAGACACCCGACACGGTGACATCGGTAGAACTATCCAGCGATGGTGCCGTTATTAGCGCCACCGCCGGTAAGGCAGTCTACTTCTGGGACGCCGACACTTACGAATTGGTCAAGACAATCAATATGACCTTCGAGGCAAGCTGTGTCACGCTCCATCCGACACGCGCCCGATTCGTGGTAGGCTCAAGCTCCGATCTATGGGTGCGAGTCTATGACCTAGCATCCGGCCAGGAGCTAGAGCTTTACAAGGGCCATCATGGACCGGTCCACACCGTCAGCTACAGTCCGGATGGCGAGGTGTACGCCACTGGTTCCGAGGATGGTACCATCCGTTTGTGGCAAACCATTCCAGGTACTGAGTACGGCTTATGGCAGGCTCAGTACACGGAGGAGGAAGCGGCTGCTTTAGCTGCTCTCGCTGCCGATGAAGAAGAGGCCATGCTTGCCGCGGCCATTGCAGCCGAATTAAATGGCGTACAACCACAAGTATCGCCAATTGGACAGCAACAGCAACAGCAGCAACAGCAACAGCAACAACAGCAGCAGCAATCACAACCGGGATTGCCACAAGCCTACAGTCAATCAGGCAGTGCATCATCGCCACCACCTCAGTTGACTCCACACCAGATGCAGCAGTTGCAACAACTGCAACAACAGGAGCAACAGTATCAGCAACACCTTCAGCAGCAAATTCTTCAACATTTGCAGCAACAACAACAAGGTCTAGGCTCGGCCGGTCTCGCGAGTAACTTCCCCCCTATGCAGTACTCGCCACAACAACAGCAACAGCAGCAGCAGCAACTTGCATCCATGATGTCGACAGCTCAACAAGGATCTCCACCATTGCAGCAGCAATCGCAACAAACGATGCCACGTACATCTGGCGCGTATGTTCCACCACACGCTCAACGTTTGACAGGTCGTCCCAATAGCCAGCCACCAGTTGCCTCCACTTATGGTGGTGTCCCCTCGAGTCTACTTGCTTTCCAATAGAATTAGTCCATAAATAATAATGATTTGTCATCATCATCATCTCTCCATTTGAATCATGCATGCCCCGTTCCTCTACACGAATGATAATATAATAACAATAATACAATATAATAACAACCAATTTGTATTAACACTTGTTCATGTCAATTGATGTGTGATATCTTTGTTTATTACTAATGAAATGAGAAATTAAAAAATGAAAGAAATTAAGCAAACTGAAGAATTTGTAAAAGTGCATACTCTGGCTGAAGATAAGCGAGATGTACGGGTGAAGTGACAAGGTGTCGCAATAATACATGATTAAGTAGACGTAAACGAGCCACTCTACGTGGCATGTCGCATATTTGACCGGGATAATAGCCGTAAGATGGCCTAGCTCTGTTATTACCACCCGTGCCGTGCTCCTCCCTCTCGTTCATTAATGAGGCTAGCATGGTGTGCGCGTCGAATATGCACAACGCGTCTACGTGTTCCACGGGATTGGAGGAACGAGGCAACGGTCGTTCATAGTGAATATGCAGTCGACCCAGAATACGTGTATTAAGTTGGATGGCCGTGTCATCTGTAACTAACGGTCGATATCGTCGATCGACCACGCCACGAGAGAATAAATGGTGCATTGGCGGTGAACGAAGCGGCGATGCCAACTGCCACGGTGATATATCCAGTAGGACGTCATTACCATCAGGTCCTAGATTGGCAGCAATGGCGGCTGATCCACTCATACCGGCGGTGGACGTGAAACGCTCCCTTCGTAATACACGACTCTGACAAATGTCGAGCAGGGTAACCTCCAAGGCAGTGGGATCATCGAGTGACACGCCCACTTCCACGAGTACGGCATGATTATCATCATGTCGCACTGTACGTCGTCGGCCCGAGTTCCTACCACGACCCACCACGGTAAGACTACTGCCCTCGCCGGTGACCCGCATTGTAATACCGGCGTCGTCGTCATTTGGATCATCGATATCCGTTGGTACAACTAGCTGGAAACGAAGCAATTGCCAAATACAATATCCTTCATCGGTCCATGATACAACATTAGCTGTCGTGCTGTTGTTGTTACCAGCAGCAGTAGTAGTAGTAGTAGCAGTACCAGTTGTTGTAGTAGAATCAAGTAAACGTGCACAAAATACTAACGCGCTATTCCTGGTGGTCCGTTGAATGTGACATCCGAATGATGCGGTAAATGACCGTGACGACGATTGTCCGCTATCCAAATGGTGTAGCGTATACTGCCACGTACTATGAAGACTCGTACGCTCACGTAGTAACAGCCAAGCATCACGTATATCCGCTACTTGTGCGTAAGTGGACACTTTTACACGATAAACCGGATTAGTCTGCCCGATACGCCATACGATAAGATGACGTCCAGGTGGTACGAATTCCTGTTCATCCATACACGGATCCAATTGTGTATTACCGCAAGTGGCAATAAATCGACCGTTAATCATTGGATGATCAAGATCATTGAATCGCGGACCATTTAATAAAAGTAAATCAGGTGGTGTTGAATTAGTAACGTGCAACGGGTCGTGTTGACCAAGTGTTGGTAGTTGCATCGGTTCAGTAGGTACAAGAATAAACAATAACTGACCCTGTCCCTTATCGTTGTCCTGTAGACAAAGTAGGGTGCCCCACGCACCAGCAGCTATGGGTCTGGCGCGTAATTGACGTGAGGGCGAATCGGCCAGGTTCAGCTGACGTGACATCGATTGATGATGACGCCAACGCCATTCTAAACGAGCACGACGTGTAAATCGACGACACCAATTGCCATGAGTGGTGGCAAGTGCATCATCCGATAAATGAGAAGGCCATTCGAGAGTAAGTCGAGTTGACGGTGTAGCAGCAGCAGTAGTAGCGCTAGTAGTAGCAGGTCCAGTTTCATTCACCTGTTCTTGATCATCCGGTGATAGCAAGACAGCGGCTAATGGTGAGTCTACTGCTAATGAATGATGAGGATAATCATCGGAATGTGCAATAGTCCACCGTAGTAATTCCTTTTCCGTATCATCTCGTTGTGTATACTCGCGTAGATACAATTGACGCCATAATTGTTGATCGTTAATGATCAATTCACGAAAGTAACGTGAAGCACGAGACAAACGAGCAGCAGTACGTCCATCCAAGTAGTGTAGGATTAATCGCCAAATCTCCGGTGTAACAAGATCAATGACATAAAGTGGCCGGCCACCGTTGTTGTGATTATTCAATGGTTGGGATCGTCGTCGCCAGCCTCTTAATGTATATCGACTCGGTAATAAGCGTAGGGTGAGTTGGGATGGAGTGTTCACGGCTGATATCGTGGTAGATGCCGATTTACTACTACGTAGGTATCGTCCAAATAGCGTATGTTCAGACGAGCGACGTGTTCGTATCTTTTGCCGAATACTTGAGATTGGTTTACAATTCATACAAGTAGGAAGGCAAGATCTGAATAGTCTTGTGAATACCGCGGCAGATGTTGTGGACGTAGATGAGGAGGTAGAAGTAGATGGCAATGCTCGTTTCCTCGATTTCTCCGTTTGAGGTGACGACAAGGGCTGACTCGGCAAGTTACTAGCGATTACTTCTTCCGCGTTCGTCGTGCCACGACTAGTTGTCGAGGCCTGAGAATAAGCGCGTTGCGATGTCATAGACGACATTTCTGGCGGTACAGGTGCCGTAGTAATCATCGGAGCTGCTGTTGCTGTTGTTGCTGCTTGTGGTAGTGGTGGCGATGATTTCTTCTTATGTCGTCCAAGTGATAAATTAAGCATTTTAAATGGTCGCTTCCATTTAGACGGTAACTTAAACGGTAATCGATGTCGACGATGATGATGTGTAGCTGATGGTACTGCTGCTGGGGGCATGGAGGATAACACATCAATATGGTTGTAGTTATTACGATTATGCACATTATGCACATCTGATGGCACCTCCATATTTACGTAGATTCAAGAATGATAGAACTAGATATAAGCATAGAGGATATAGTAAGGGTCAAGGAAGTAAGAAAAAGCAAACAAGAATAAAAGTGTAAAAAATAAACAAAGATGTGTAGATTCAAGGCGGAGTTTGAATTTTATCGGATTTTTATGGCAAAGGCATTTACGATAGTTACTAAATAGGCAAACAAGTGTGACAAAGCAAGGGAGTTGACCGTGCTGCACATTCTGTATAATGCTTATTAGACACGCTGTTACTACGTTTATTGTAATGAATCACAATGAGAGTGACGAATGATGATAGTGATGATAGTGATGATGATGGTGTTACTGCTGTTACTGCTGTTACTGCTGTTACTACTCCTACTCCTGGTGCAACCATAACATACAGCACACTACAATAGTGCTCATAGAGGCGGTGAACCGCATGATAGGATAACATGCATATTTTCACAATCATTATCTTTGTTATATTGTGTTAATGGCTGTAATTGAAATGCATGATTTGAAACGCTTCATACATAATTTGAAACACAAATGCATGCCGTCTTGTAGACCACATGATTTCTTGCTCTCTTTCTCTTCCTTTCTCTTCCTTTCTCTCTCTCTTGTTTCTATCAGAGTTTATATGGATAGCGTGATCAATCCAGTCCATTCTACCCTTCCTGATCCCTCTTTCCCTTTTCCTCATGTCGTTTGCACAACGTCCTACGTGTGTTACACTGCAGTTAATCATGAGAAATAATTGTATTGATCCTCGCCGTTGCTCTTGATTGTTCAGGTGGTCTCGTATATCCTATTCTCGAAAACTCTAGACTATTGCTAAATGATGAATGCTTACTGGAGACAAATACTGGTTTACACGAATGTAGTAAATGGTGCTGTAACAAGAGAAGAGACAAGACAGTAAATTATCTACAATTGTGCAATCACTTGTACAATATACGATGGAATGTAATAATAATAATAATAATATAGGTTTATTACGGTGATATAACCATTTCATATCATCATATCGTTCAACTACACTAAATGGTTGATTATAGCAGTAAGTGTAACACAAAACATTTCGTGTATTACATAGGTGCATGTACACACACACACACATACATACAAAAGCAATATGTAGAATGAATATCAATAGTAGTAGATCTGCTTCTCTTCTACATACTATTAGCCTTTACCCTTTCGATTACCCCAACCGCGTGGATTGTCGTCTTTGAAATCGTCCCATTCTCGATCTTTATACGTCTTTGCATCCACTTCCTCCTCATTATCCTCGTTTATCTCTTTTTTCTTGGCTGACTCGGCGCTATTGGCAATGGCACATACATACATACATACATACATACATACATAATCAGTTTACTATGTTATACCATTTCACTCTTTCTTCTCGTTACTTACCCGCCACCCTCGATTATATTGCCACGCTGTTGTTCCTGTTCTAAATACTCATCGATTGACATGGTGGGCAATCGCCAGCCTGGTCGAAATACACCTTGAAGCATTTGCTCACGTTGGCTCGTAATGACAAATGGTCGTAATGGCTATATAAGCAATCGTAACATGTTTGTTAGTTGTCATCGAATTGATTTCCCTCTTTCCCTTTCTCTTTATCTTCATTTGATAAAAGACTCGCTACACTTACCTGACCACTAGTGGACAATAATGGTCCTTTTGCATTGGCAATCGACGAAGAGGGTGCTCGCTTATCCAACTGACTATCGCTATCTTTACGTCGATTGTCTTGCTCGCGACTTTGTATCATTTTAAGCATTTCCTTTTCCTGTTGTATGCTCTGGAGGTGTTCACTTGCTTTCTGTATAAATAGTTGGATTAGTGCTAGGATCAGCGATCTATCCAGTTCATCGGTATCTGCATCGACATCCTCCTTTGCTCGAGCAAGTTGCATTTGTAATTGCTAAGGGACAACAGTGAGTAATCATATGTAACAATGCTTGCTGTATTCACTACACTATCTCAATTATACCTACATCGATCTTCTCTTTTATCGCTTTCTCTCGCTTGTAGCGTTCAATTTTCTCCTCACGTCGTCTGGCAGCATCGAGCAAGACCTCCGTTTTATCCTCGGATTTACCGCTCGATTTGAATATACCATCCTCCTGGACTATACGCTCGATATAGCTTTTCTCCTACAACAAGCAGATGTTAGCAAACGACATTTACAAACTATTACCGCTATCATTATCTCTACCTGTTCGGATATCAGACCATAATTATCGCATAGATTCAAGAACAATCGTAAATGTTTCTAGTAATTATTACAATAATAATTAGTTTCTAATACACGCATGTATGTATACCCTCATTATATTGCTATTCGCAAGCATAACCTACCGTAGTGGCATCTAAAGTATCCATTCGATGTTTGACTCTATCTCGACCACTCTCATTATTAGTTCGTTTTATAATCAACTCGGCGAGATAGGCATCCAAAAGTATAAAGCTATCGTCGAGTACTACTAGTTAGACAATAGGGCTACAAGCAATATATATACTACTAATGAGGTATTATTTACCGAAGATGACCTGTAGCAAGGTCGTCAAGTGTCTCGTTATCGCTGAAGAGCGAGAGTGATTGCACATCGCGAGCACAGACTTCAAACTTTGTGATTGCTTCTTCAAGTTGTCTCTGGTGATATTTACTTTAGTATAGGCTGCTTTAGTTTTAGGCAAGCACACAAACACGCTTACCTGGAATTCAGTGTCTCCAGAAGATAGTGAGCTATCCTCGAGAGAACGATAAATTGCTTGTCCTTGACGGAATAGATCAGCCACTGACATTATTATTATTACTATTGATAGGGAACAAATTCAATAGACTACGTATATCAATGAAGAAGGTTTATCGAATAAAAATGACATCAGTTTTCATTCAACTTTGTTATAGCGATCAACTGTGGCTACAATCTTTTTTATTGCTTTTTTTTACTTTTTTCTACTTTTTTACTTTTCACTATGGGCAGCAGACATAACGTCAATAACAAGCGTGTTAACGTGCTACAACGGCAGCGTCAACAGCGCCATCGTAATAAGATGGTACTGGAGAAGCAAGGACTGATTCCTGCCTCTGGCGTAACCACTGCCCATCCAAAGTCGGCAAAGAAAGCACGTCAAATTAAGCGAGCATTAAAGTTGGCAAGTAACCATGCGCCGACTACTATTGCTTAATAAAACTAACCTCGTATTTATAGAACGAGAAAAGACTGGTGAAACAAGGCAAGATTGTACCAGAGGAGGAAATGAAAGGTATGTAGCTATATCAATAGTGTGGTTCTGCTAGAATACTTGCTAAAAGCGATGTTGTATCCATAGAAGCTGAGCCAGCTGTAGAGCAGCAGAAGAATGCAACAATAACGCATAACAGCAATGGTATGGAGGTAACCGGCGTAGGAAAGGGAACAACGCTTGGTAAACCACCTGGCGTATAATATACATACAGTTGTGATGGCTACATATACATATATATATATATACTCGGCAATTGTCATTGATATCTAAGCTGCACTAATGATGGCATTAGCCTACATGTTGCAACTATTTATTTACTTTTATAAAGCGATTATTAATGCACTAGTCCTAGTCTATATGGATAATAATGTTCAGTTTACTTTGCTGCAATTTGAAAGATGATGAGGATGGTGATTTACGAATCGAATAATAATAAAATGATTTAGTTTTAATATGACGGTCAATCCTGCAATATATTCTGCTTATTTGCTTTCTCGTTTCATTTCATTTCATTTCATATTTTATTATGCCGCAATCTGACCTAGACGACGACTATCATCGCGGCAGTGTAAGTCGGCGTTCTTCGCGTAAAGATCGTAAGCGGTCACGCTCACCTTCACGGTATGACCGCAGCGACCGACACGTAAGAAGGCAATCTAGTAAGGACCACTCAGATGAGGATATACAGTCTAGTAGGCGCGATCGTAGTCGTAGCCGTAGTCGCAGCCGCAGTCGACGTAGTACACGCAAGGAATCGTCGAGTCGTCGTTCTGAAGAAAAGAAAAAGCACAAGAAGAAGAGTAAGAAGAAGAAGAAGCGTCATAGTCGCGACGATTCAGATAGTAGTAGTGATTCACGTTCACGGTCGAGATCCCCGTATAGTGCAGCTGACTCGTCAAGTGAAATGAATATCACTAGGAATCAGCGTGAATTCACCGCATACTCGAACGTGGATAATCCATTCAATGATGCCAATTTAGAGCAGAGATTTGTATGGGGAAAGAAAGTGCAACAAGAGACGAAACGTGGCATCGATTCGCGAGAACAAGAGCGTCGCGACCGTGAACGACGTGAAGAATCGCGTGCGGAACTGGAGAAGTTACGACAAAGACGTCAACAACGGGAACTCGACATGCAATTACGTGAGCAAGAGCAGATGCGTATGCAACGAGATGCCGATCTAGCTCTCCTGGGCGACTGGGAAGCGAAGGAGGAGCAATTCCACTTGGAGCAAGCGAAACGTCGAGCGGGCATTCGAATTAAAATGGGTCGTGCCAAACCAATTGACATACTCGCCATTAACGTGCGTATTGCGGATAACTCGGAGGAGAACGCGACAGAAGATGATAGTTTCGATGAAGATGAGGCGGCGGGATTGGAGGTCAACTTGGAGGAGCCGTATCGTATATTCCAGGTGAGCACTTTCATTACATAGACGCTAGATGCGTGGAAACTAAACGAGAACATTTAGAGTTTGGACTTTGGTGAAATGACCGAGCTTTATCATGATATCAAATACTATCTCAGTCTAGAGAAGAGCGAGCGTAATAAGCAATTTTGGGAGGTAAGACTAAGATTAAGACTAAGCAGACTAGTTTGTGCATCTCACTGATCTCGCTTGTAGGCAATGCTAGTGGTATGCGAGGATGAACTAGGACGACTGAAAGGTACTCAAAGCGATAAGAACGATCCACGTGCCGTTGGACGTACTAGTGTTACATCAGTGGTGGCCACCGATGTGCAAGCATTGCTAGAGGGCAAGACACTTGAGCAACTCGATGAACTACAACGACAAATACAGCTGAAACTCAATAGTAACGAGCCTATTGACGTTGACTATTGGGAACGTGTACTCAAAGCATTAATCGTGGCTAAAGCAAAGGTTAGTGTTTAGATATCGAGTTATGTATTAGTAAACTAATTAATGGGATAATAGGCGAAACTAGATGAGATACACGAAGTAATACTGCTTAAACGACTCGAGAAATTGCGAGAACTTCAAAAGCGTCAGGCGGAAAAGAGTCGACAAGAGATTGAAGAGGTGTTACGAAGCACTAAGATTGCCGGTGGCACGACTGTTGGTGATGCAGACATTCAAGCGGAAAGTCATATGGCCGCTGAAGCAGCACGTGAGGAGCTTGCCATGGAGATGGACGAAACGGACATAAGACAAAGACTACCGATTGAGCCGTACGTGCGCGAGATGAGTCCCATACCATGGTCGACGATTCCTAGGACGGACAAGGATCTTGTTGTCGTTGATGCCGTACAAGATATGGCAGATCTAGTAAGTGATTACTGCTAGCACTAATAATTAGGTAGTATAGCGCATTCTTCGCTAATAACGTATAATCATATACAAATAGACATCTAAACGAGAGCAAATACAACAGCGTCAATTTGTACCAAAAGCAATTGCCCGACCAACGCAGGAATCCGCATTTGAACCCGAGGATCTAGCATCGGAGATGATTCGTCTGGAAATGGATCGTGGTCTCGACGAGGACGAGGAGATATTCAACTTGGAGGAACAACTTAGTAAAACGGTAAGCTATATCAATATAGATAGATGAAGTTATTTACTAATGTAATGCATACCACACTTGCGTTGATAGAGCTATCAATGGCAGGATAAATATCGACCACGCAAACCGCGCTACTTTAATCGGGTCAACACCGGATTCGAATGGAACAAGTACAACCAGACTCATTACGATTTCGACAATCCACCGCCTAAAGTGGTGCAAGGCTACAAGTTTAACATCTTCTATCCTGATCTCATCGATAAGAGTAAAGCACCGACGTACGTGGTGGAGAAAGAGTCTAATAGTTCGGACACGGCATTGATACGATTTATCGCAGGACCACCCTACGAGGTAAGACGATATATACGCATTATAGTGATTGATTGACTGTATAAATGAGCATGACAATAACAATACTCATTGTATGTATGTATGTATGTATATTTATCTAGGATATCGCTTTCCGTATTGTCAATCGTGAATGGGAATACTCGCATAAAAAAGGATTCCGTAGTAAATTCGATCGTGGTGTACTGCAGCTACACTTTCACTTTAAACGACATTTCTATCGTCGATAATCATTGCATTTCTGTCAATATAATAATAGTAATAAATTTATTGAATATAACCATTATAATAGTAATAATATATAGATATATAGATATCATTAAGCTACGAGTATTATTTCTTCATTTTGATATGATCATATATGACGATTGAGTAGATGACTCAGTTATCGTGACGTTAATAATCATATCAACAGTTTAGAATAATCAAAGGCCTGTTTCTATTCTTGCCCGCATGTTGATGCTAATGCTGTGTTTGCAGCGTGCTACTCTATTCGAAACAAGATTATCCAGATCCCATTACTAATCCAAACGGCTATAACTTGTCAACTACGAATGACAACCCTAGACTGTAAGAATTCTAGATAACTATCCATGTTCGATTGCTATTTTAACTTAGTGCTACGCGTGGAGGATTATCCTGTTTTCGAAAAAGTATCACCAAAAATGGGGTGAGAAATATACCAGTCCAACCTATTGGATGCCGCTTATCCACGTCATGTTCGAGATGTACCAATTCAGTTGACATTGCTCAGTTATAGATTGTTCTATATGACATGCTATTACTCATTAGTAATCCAACTAAGCTATAAATGAGAGCAAGTATTTCGATATCAACTAGACATCTTCACCACCACCATCATCATCATCATCCATTTTATTGAATTTGGTTTACATTCCAAGTTTGTCGGATTCTTATTGTCAAGTGCGCACCTTCCTCATTAGCCAGTATGACCATCACCTCTGTTCCAAAAGTTACCTATTTCCGAATCCCTTATGAGGGCTTGGGTGGACCCATCAACATGATGCTTACCGATGCCGGTGTCGAGTACACATTTTCCGATTTCACATTTGAGGAATGGCCAGCAATCAAACAGAAGCTCATTGATGGTGGACTATCCCCGAATGGCACCGTACCTCTCTTGGAGCTAGATGGCAAGAGCTACGTACATCAATTGCCGATTATGCGTGTGCTCGCTCGTCACCTTGGCAAGTACAATGGCAACAATGACTACGAAGCCTACGAGATTGATTCATACGCCGATTTGCTAAACGATTACAATAAAGCATGGGGTGTAGCTCATTGGGGTGACGATAATGATAAGGCTAAATTCGTTAACGAGCAGCAACCACGCTACTTGGATGGTGTCAATCGTTTCCTAGCTCAACATGAAGGTCCATACCTCTTGGGTCATGAGATAAGCTATGCTGATTTTAAATTGCAAACTATACTGATGGATGCCAAGTTGACATCGTTCGACGACTATCCAAACATTAAGGCTTTCTCGGAAGCCATTCGTGCTCGTAGCGGTGTTGCCAAATATATGAACACACGCGCATAATTATTAATTGTAGTAATAAATACAATATTTGCCATTACCTTGAACGTTAGCAAGTTGATCAGTGTAATACTCATTGTAATTAGCAATACATTTAAACTACTTATGACATAATAAAGTAAACAAGTGTAGCCATTCTGAATGATGACAATACACGTTGCATGATCCGCTTGCTTAATACTTCACCTAGATTGTGATGAATTAACTGTCGTTGTTGCATTTGCCTTATGCCTATCATTACTAATGTTACTATTGGCAAAATATATGAGCAGTAGTAGCAGTGATTTCAGCATTATTCCTGCTACCTTGCATTCAAAGATGGTTTAGGAACTCGCCAATGATGTAACGTTCCTCTGGAGTCGCCCTTAACAGTAGGAACATACTAGAATGCTTACTATTCGGCCGAGGTGAGAAAATGCCTTTGATTTGTCATACGCCTTTTCTCTAATAATACTAGGCTGTACTTGTCTATATCGTCATACTATTCTATAAATAATTGACAACTATACCGGTTATTTAGCGGTTGGCAGTATGACGTGGCAGTATTCATTAGTAAGCTGCCCGAACTATAAATGAAAGCAAGTATTTCGGCATCAACTGGGCATTTTCATCATCATCGCCATCGTCCATTTTATTGAATTTGATTAGCTCTACATTCCAAGATCTGTCGGGTCCTTATTGTCAAGTGTGCACCAATACATCTCTCAGTTTATTAGCCAATATGACCATCACCTCTGTTCCAAAGATCACCTACTTCCAAATCCCTTTTGAGGTTTTGGGCGGTGCTATTTTTATGATGCTTACGGATGCCGGTGTCGAGTATACTACCAACGACATTCAACATAAAGAATGGCCAGCAATCAAGCAAAAGCTCATTGATAGTGGACTATCACCGAATGGCACTCTACCTATCATGGAGCTTGATGGCAAGAATTACGTGCACCACTTACCAATCCTACGTGTGCTCGCTCGTCAACTTGGCAAGTACGGTGGCAACAATGACTACGAAACCTATGAGATTGATTCATACGCCGATTTGCTAAACGACCTCACCAAGGCATGGATTATTAACCATTGGGGCGACGAGAACGTCAAGGCTAAATACGCCAAGGAGCAGCAACCACGCTACTTGGATGGTATCAATCGTTTCCTAGCTCAACATGAAGGCCCTTACCTCTTGGGTCATGAAATTAGTTATGCTGATTTTAAATTGCAAACTATACTTATGGATATCAAGTTGGCATCCCTCGATGACTATCCAAACATTAAGGCTTTCTCGGAAGCCATTCGTGCTCGTAGTGGTGTTGCCAAATACATGAGCACACGCGCATAATCATTGATTGTAGTAATAAATATGATGTTTGCCATTATTTTGAATGTTAACAAGTATAAATTTGTGAATAGAAACATTGTAATAAGAGTGTAACCATTTTAGCACAATTAATCCTAAATATAAATACAGGGCATTAGATTTTATTCAAAATACTAGCCGTATATAATAATAAGCAATATGACAAAGCAGAGAGAGAAGCATAGAAAATGATAAATAGCCGAGGGAAGCAAGGCAAAAAGTCAAAACGAAACAAGTAATGGTAAAAGCGCGAATATAGGTGTATGTATCACGCGTAAGCAATGATAATATAATAGTAAGTAAATAATGACGAGAAATTAATGGTGTTAGCAGATGAACGATGATGATGATGATGATGATGCAAATAGAAAGAAAAAGCAAGTAAATGAATGGCTAATAACAATAGATGATGGAATAAAGAGCGAGAGAGAGAGAGAGAGAGATGAAATGTAAAAACAAACATATAGAAAATTGGATAAACAATGATGAATCTCATGCACTACATACATATATACATATACATATACATATACATATACATATATATGCATGTCTCAAGAATGATAGAATAAGCAACGTCATTCAAATAGGAATGATAGAGTTAAACGAAAGCGTCGTATGAGTAATGTGGATATGGATAGCAAACTAGCAATATAATAATAATAATAATAATAATCCACTCCTAACTATAGCGCGATTATAATATATATGTGTAGTGAATGAGAATGATAAAATATGCTATGGTTATATACGGTACTATAATAGATATAGATATATAGTACGTATATATGGATGTTTACGCTGCCACATTTTGACGGCGTCTAAGAAGAGTGGCGTTATCCAACTTTAAATCGAAATTGGCACGAGGTTTACGAGTACGACGCGAATTAGCAGGCGATACATTGGCGACATTATTAGCAGTAGCAGCTGAACCAGCAGCGACAACAGCAGCAACAGCAGCAGCATTAGTGCCATTGGTGCTATGTGTACTTCCATTGCTTTGCGGTGGAATATTACGACGTACAGAGGCCAATGTTGCTGCCATAGCCGCGCGTTGTAAGGCAAGATCTCCGTTCATTGTCGCATCATTGCCATTCATATTGTCTGCAAATTCCGTTGCAGCAGCAGCTTGTTTGTGTCGACGTTGCTGATCCTCAGTGTCATCGGTAGCCATCACCACCATGGGTTGATCGTCATCTTCGCTGGTGGGCGTGTCCGAGTCATCTTCCCGCCTGGTGGCGTAGTATTGACTTGTTCGGAAATGATTGTAGTAGGCATCTGCTTCGTCGGCCACTAATGTCGAGGCGATAGGAGCAGGTTCAACGGCCACTGGTTGACTACCATTATGAGTAATAACGGGAGTTGCATGACGATCCGTTAATTCAATATTCTGTAGATTCATAATGGCATTCACGGTTGTTGATGCTGCATCCATATTGTCACCAGTGTTGTTGTTGTTGTTGTATGCTAATGCAGCACCTGCAGCATCGAATGGTGAAACGTCTGACGCGGCAGCAGTAGCCGTTTGTTGGTGTGCAGCCGGTGCACGATTACCTTGACGTGCCTGTTTACGACGAGCCGATGCATCACGACGACGACGTGCTGCGTATGACACGTCGAATGCAGCCTTCATGGCAAACGCTCCTTCTGGTGTATCCAACGGTGTCACTGGAATATCTAGACGACGACGTAGACCGGCAGCCCGTGTTCCAAACGGTGTCTCGACCATTTGATCCGCGGCACCATTAACGTTGTCATTGGCGGATAGATGAGCGGCGGCAGCGGCCAATTCAGCTTGTCGTAGCATTTCAGCATTGTTCTTGCTGCCTTGCACCCAGGGATGTGCTAGGAATTCGCCGATGGTGTATCGCTCACGTGGATCCACCTTCAATAGATGGGTGATAAGGTCTTTGGCATCACTTGATATGTCATCCCACCACGGTGATAGGAAACTGTATTGACCACGTGCCACCTTCTCGGTAAGCATCTGAACATTCTCGTCGTAAAAGGGTGGGAATCCACATAGCATGGTGTATAGAACGCAGCCTAGTGCCCACATATCGACACCCATGCTGTAGCGTTCATCCTTGACGATTTCCGGTGCCGTATAGCCTACCGTGCCACAGGGAGTCATGGTTTGCTCGCCCCATACCTCTTTGGATAGACCGAAATCGGCTAGTTTGACACGACCAATGCCGCCACCGCCAACACCCTCGACGAAAATGCCCTCATCGACCTTGTCTTCATCGTAGGGAGCGGGTGCCGCATTGGGACCGGAAGGACGAATAGGAATAGGTTCAAATAGAATATTCTCGGGTTTAATATCACTACATATCATCATTAATTAGTACATGTATATATTAATAAACAAATGAATTACTTACCGATGCACTACACCCTTCTCCTCGTGCAAGTAACGAATACCATCGGCTACTTGAAGGATAACATGTCGAGCTAGATCCTCGCTAAAGTAGGTAAGTTTAACAATGCGGTGGAATAGTTCACCGCCCGTTAATAGTTCCAGAATGAGATAGTAGTAGTCATCCGATTCACGGAAACCATACAATCGAGCAATATTGGGATGGGATAGACCACGCATGATAGCCGCTTCTTTAAGTACGGATGCACGCTGACTATTTGACAATTGATACTTGCGCACCACTTTAATGGCTACAGGACGACGATGTCGTAGATCATAGGCCTTGAATACTTTACTA
Source organism: Syncephalis plumigaleata (assembly GCA_025201365.1). Classification (NCBI taxonomy): domain Eukaryota; kingdom Fungi; phylum Zoopagomycota; class Zoopagomycetes; order Zoopagales; family Piptocephalidaceae; genus Syncephalis; species Syncephalis plumigaleata. Next base: position 6,125 of record JAIXMF010000068.1, on the reverse strand, counting down.
AAGGCACCACTATAATGGTTAAACAATAATTGGATGATTAGTCACGATGATTAATCAAGCTTGCTATTATTACTATTACTATTACTAATATACTTACTCTCCCATCTTCTCTAATAATCGGAAATCTTCAAGTCCCGGATAGAGTGGTGGTGGTGTTTTCAATGATCCATCAGGATTCTGCCCCGGTGGCGGTAACAGGAAAGCATCGGGATGCGCGGCTGTCTCCTCCATTAGACGCATTTCAGTAGAGATTGCATTCTCTAGTGGTACTTGATAAGCTGTAGCTACGGCCATAGCTTCCATGGTAGAGTCCATTCCAGTGTCGATAGCTTGTAGACCAAAAGGTGACAAGTGTCCCTCGATATCAACAAGCTCCGCACTAAGCTGACGAGCTATAAAAAGAAAAAGAGTGTGAGTATTTGTCAAAAATAAGAGTAGTTGACGTAGAAATCACACTAAACGACAAATAAACGAGTAATCAACACGAACACACACTATATAGAATATATAGAAGATATGTATGTGTGTGTAGACAAAACTCAAAGATACAAACAAACAAGGAGAAAAGCAAAGGGAAAACAAGAGTTAAACCGGTCAACAACTAACTATGAATAGAATATGGGTGAGTGTGAGTGAGCAAGTGCTAAAGAGTAAACAATACTAATACTAATACAGCTAGTATGTAGTATGTAGTAGAATCAAACAATATACGCACAACGAATGAGCAAAAGGAAATAGTCAATGGCACATGGAGTCAAATCACACGACTTGCCAAGCTTATGTAGGGAAACAACAAAGACGTTGCGGTTTCGTATTGCGTTGCCGTCGTTCGTCAATGTGTCATAAATGATACTGTGGTGAGTAAGCAACACACCCAATAGAGAAGGAGATGATGATGATGATGATAATGATAATGATGATGATGATGTGTCTCTCTGTATGTGTACGTGTGTATGTTGTGCAATGCTACCACATCACATCACATCACATCCATATTCATCCTTTATGAGTAGTCGCTCTTCATTCAGATGTGGTCAACCCACTAGAACTAGACCGATAACAGCAGTAGTAGCAGTAACAATATCATCATATCTACTATTGACATATCGTCACACTTTCTTATCCCCACACAGACACACACCCACACAGATGGACACACAGATGGACACATGTTCATTGGCACTCACTACACGTGAAATAATGCCAAGAATATTTAGAGGAAATAAACACATAGAAATATTCGAAGAAAACGCGTGGCTAGACCAATGGTTGGCGCGTGACAACCAACTATCCACACATACTCATACACACACACATACACACACACATATACACATATACACATATTACTATATCTATCAGTTTGCATTTTCATATACATGTCTCTACTCGTATCAATGTACTAATAATACATACTAGTATACGCTTATTCTGTATCCTAATAGTATTGTACCATATTGTGATGCAATACAAATAGAAATAGATATCATCATCATCATCATCATTAAGAGTAGAGTAGCCTGTACCATTGTGTCTACATCCTCGGTATAATCATGATACCGTAGCCAATAGCCATTCATCTGAATAGACGAGTATCGGCTATGGTGCCCTTTTCTTCCGTTATCAGTAATGTTTAATTTAACCGAATATCAAAGAAGATTATAGAATTCCTCTAATTCATAGAGACAATCATCGTCATTCACTAATACACACACATACACAGACTCCAATCTATATCAGTCTATTCACTCATACACTCATTTGGCCTTATCACACTCACATACATACACACTCATTAATAATCGCTTTCCCATTTTCCCTCCCCTTGTACTAATTTGGCTAATCGTAATAATGATGTCATAATGACTTACCTGTAGAAAACATTGGTGTTTGTGTACGCTTGATACCACCATTGTTAGTAGATGAAGGGCGACTACCACCATGTTGATGATAATGTTCACCATCATCACTCGATGCTAATATGCTATCACGCGATATTAGATTAATCGTAGTGGGTGAGGTCTTCATGTGGTTAGTGGGACTAGATGTGGTGAGATCTTCAATAAAATGTGTACTTGTAGTAATGGTGGGTATGGCATCTTCTGTTACAGATAGTGAATCTATTTGACTTGTTATGTAGACATCGGTGTCACGACTAAATGAGGAACCTTGATCGTCAGGGGCATATCCAGTGTCGTCATTGCTGTCCTCATTATTGTCATTGTCATTGTCATTGTCATTGTCATTGTCATTGTCATTGTCATTGTCATTGTCATTGTCATTGTCATTGTCATCAGAGGTAGATCCATATGTGGCACACTCAATGGGATCAGTATTAAGGCGAAGAAACGAATGTTTAACGGGACTAGTGGATAACATCAAGTCAGATGATGAGGTTGATGCTGCTTCCTCTTCTTCTACTTTAGAAGGATAGCAATGTGATGATGCAGTTAGGGTAGATGCACGTTGACGTTCACATGGTACTTCATCGACTGCGGCAATGGCTGTGGTGGTTGTATCATGCGATAGATCTTCATGATCATCTTCTTCACCTTCTGATACTCGTTGCATACGTGAATTAATAATAAACTCATCTGTATCTGGACTATTATGATGATTGTTATTAGTATCAGATACATTCTCTAGACTAACACTGGTAATCGATGATGTTGCTGAGACACCTGATAGTTTTGGTGATGTAGCTGGATTAACCACAGCAGATGAGGGATTATTACTATGTATCATAGATATATGATGATTTGATCTACCTGTACCATTAGTTGTAGTAGTTGGTGTAGTAATTGTTGTCTGATCATGTCCCTTTGTATTTAAACTAATACGACGTAGTAGTTGCATACCAACACTGAATGCTCGTGGTCGATATTGTTCAGAATGATTATGACTACTGTTGTTGTTGTCCCTTATAGTAGAGAATGATGATGATGATGTGGTATCACAAAGATGATGATGATGATGTGGATTATGATGTTTATGTAGTGATGATGATGATGAAGAAGATCGTTGTCGTTGTTGTTGCCTTGAAGGTCTACTACTGCTACTACTATTAGAGGTGGAAGTGGAAGTAGGAGTCTTACTACATGCTGCAGCTGTTGATGCATCTGCTGCATTAACATCATAAGGTGCATTAGGTCTTGCAGATAGTTCGCCATTCTGTCCCTCCACAATACTATCATTGTCACAACGACAATTCAACGAGGGTTTTCGAGGACGAGGGTTGAGAATTCGTTTGAAACGAGTGACTACAATGTCTACACTATGGCGTAATGAGCGTGACTTTCGAGAGGAACGACGACGACCATTACCACTGACACTACTACCATTAGCAGAAGAGGAAGAGGACGACATTGTTGTGGGTGTCATTCCATGACAATGAGCCGAAGCTACACCAGGGTCAGTAGCCGTGGTGTGGTGTTCCATAATGCCACCTTACAATAGGAATGTAAGAGGAGAAGGAGAAGGAGAGGGAGAGGGAGAAGAAAGAGAAAGACAGTGCTTGCTTAAAGGAGGGGAGAGAGAAACTGATATTTAACTAATACAATAAATGGCGTCACCATAGAATACGAATTAGAATATTACTGAAATTGTCGTAATGAACAATATCAAAAACAGTAGTGGCTGTTGTTGTTGTTTTAGATAACAGAAAGAATACGAGCGACTAGTTAAGTGAGAGGAAAGAAGAAAGAAGAAAACGTCAAACTTTGCCACTCACCCATAAACATTTGGCTACTACACGTGAATATTCAGCTGATGAATGCGTCAAAAAATGAAGGAAAGAAAAAGGCGGAGTGAAGTGGAAAGAGATAGAGAGAACGAGAACGAGAAATGACCAGGTGACTGTGATAAAAGTGTGAACAAAAAGTGTGTGTGTGTGTGCGTATGCATACATGCTCACTACTGACACAATGGTAATGAAATGCTTCTATCGGACACCCACGGCAATGGAGGACTTGAATTTCCTTGCTCGTAATACAAAATAATCAATGATGATGATAATGATCATGCAGATAATGTACGTATATGCGTGTGAATAGATGAGGATAATTGAGAACAGACCATGAATTACTCGCTAGATATCTACACATACAGAAATGAGGATTATTGAGCAATATAGTTAGTAGGTTATTGAATGAACTTGAATAGAGCTCAAGTCTTGGCTATACGGGATATTGGTCTTTTTTTGGTACAAGTTTAACGATCGCTATAATTAGTGGCCTATGCTAATCCGTTATTACCGGAATACGGTAATGGGTCATCCTTCTTTGATGTCATCCGGATTACTCCGTGTAGCAACTCAACTAGTACGTATGTATGCACATACACACACACACATTGCTTGGCAAAGATGGATTACGATTCAAGATGACCACATGATCTTTGTTCCTCCATATGCCTCATACATTTGACATCGATACATCGTCGTATCATCTCGAGTGATCAAATCAACAGGTTACAATCCACATCATGCGTTAGTTAAGTGACGTCGAATAGCCATGCATGTAGACTACACACGAATGTAGTAGAACTGTATATTAATTACACTGTCTAGTCAAATAGGATAATGATGATGATGATGATGATGTTATTAATGTGACTATCAAATATGATGTATTGAATAACCAAGACATGGCCACAGGAAGTATTTATACAATCATTGAGATGATATATAATAATACAGTGTTTTTCCATCCAATTTGCGCATTTATCCTTTCACTTTTATTTTATTAATAAATAGATTAACACAAATGTTAACACCATTATCACCGTAGAAATGCCAATTGATATAGCATGACAATAATAACAATTCAGTATTAGTAATGGATCATTTATTGATAGCGATAACTATTATTTATTTATAAAACAGAAGGCTAACTGCGCAAATTGGATGGAAAAAGCCTGTAGATCATCCTATTACAATGAAGTATATTAGACAGTTACTATTGAATGAATTAACAAGGAAATAATTGTATATATGTATTAGTGGTTAGTTTATGATTCTACACCAAGTAATTATATATATATATATATGTATATTAATGAATAAAATGAAACTAGTATATGTCATTATTCAATAACCAGTTAATAAGATATCTATTAGACTATAGTGCATATGCATATATGAGTTGTAACCATCTCTATGGATTGGAAAGGTGATGGAATATAAATAGTTTTCTACCTTCTTTCTCCATGTATGAATATACCATTTGTATGTGTGATGTGTGTGATGTGTATATAGTTGCATATAACTGGATTGATTGAAAGAGGAAGGGAGAGAAAGAGAGAGAGAGGAGGAAAGAAAGAGAGAAAATCGCGTGTAAGACGCGCCAATGGTGATATCGCTACCCTTTTCTCTTATCCTTCTATTTTACATTAACACACACACACACACTATATTGATTGGTTTAATCTAACCTATCTCTCGTAAACACTATTGTTCTCCCGTTTTGATCACTCTATTCCTTGAATCTTTGTAGTGTACATGTTATACGCGTATAATAACAAATTAGCAATATTTGTTATGCATATATGCTAGTCAATTGACGCGTGTATTCGGTTTGTTTTGATTTCATTTCTATTGGCGATTGATATCCACTCGTTGTCTCGATATACACGACAACTGATTATAGGTTATTTCACTTGTGGTAAGTAGTCTCATTAGTATATGTAGGATGACTGGCTAAATCACCTAGTAATAATAGTAATCCTACATTGAGTGATTAGCTTACTAGTTAGATAGCTAGTTAGTTAAATTATTCGCACTTAATAAATAGCCCATTACTTTTTGATATGGCTCTTATGCTACCTCCCACGAGTATTGTCGTGGATAGTGAGGATAATGATACGTCGCTTCTCGATGAGAATCATCATTCACGCTGCTCTACCCCGGATCCAATGCCATTGTCGTCACCTACTGTGTCACGCGTAACGCGTCAACCTCCATTGGGCGATATCAGCGCTCAACATAATAATCGACAGAATACTAGTAATGGGAACATCATGAATCATTCCTCGTATGACAGAGCGGAACAACATATTCTCTCGAAAGACATATCGACAACTAATCGTACAAAATCATTGTCAGCCTATTCCACTCAATCTACTCCTGA
>JAIXMF010000067.1:0-48068 GCA_025201365.1 Syncephalis plumigaleata | reverse complement strand
CACTAGAACTTAGCGCGAAAAGCACTCATAGTAAACAAGCTAATCATTTGCACGCAATTGCCACGTAGTAGCGGCTTCACGTGATTATAGCGCTCACAACAAGGATAGCAGCTTAACTCTGTGCGGATTGCAAGAGCATTGACCAAGAAGTGAGACATAGCGGCCCAATGATCGATCTCGTCTATCCGATCCACTCCATCCTCATTTCATCTATCCGATCCACTCCATATCATCTGCCTGACTCATCCACTTCCTCTATGACGAAATAACTTCTTTCTTTTTTCTTTTTGCTTCTAGCAAACTGCTATCTTTTTACTAAACGAATTAACGTTTCACGCTACTACCATTATTCTTCATACATGTCCGCTGCTACATCCACCACAAGCGCAAGCCTTGCTTCACCGCACAATGATGAGTTGTACGCAACTTACCTCTGTGTTGGGACACACTGCCAATAACGTGAAGCGGAGCATGGTCGGATGGGTGCAAATTATCGACGCCGAGACTACAGGTATGTACCGCTTATGTTTATACGAGTGACTACTAATTAGTATATAGAATGCCCATGCTGCCTGGTCAAATACTCAGCATTGTGTCCGACAATACGAAGTCGTAAGCCCTACTATACCATTAAAACCCCGTATATACTAATGACATCTCCATTTTAAATAGTACTGAGATTGATGGATCATCGGACGTTCATTTTGAGCTGACTGTGGTAAGTCAATAGTAGCTGCTCACAAGTATATGCTAACTATAGTATGCACTGATACATTACACCAGAATCCGAAGTTTTACTTTTAAGGTAGGTAACATACTAAGCGTTTATTACTAACACTAACACCATAGCTAGAACATAATGCTCCCATCTGTAAAAGGTAAATTACCCACGCCACCCAATACACAATGACTTATACGATATGTAGTCGAAGGGGATGAAGTAGATGTTGGCTGCAAAAAAGAGTTTTCAGAAGGCTTCCATATCATTATTCCCAATTGCACAAGTAAGTTAGCAGCTAATACAGCTTACAGCCGTCATTAACCATACCTGTATTGATAGCAACGGTCGTGGTGCATAAGCTGGAACTGACGATTGTTGATGATAACAGCGACGACGCAGCATACAATGCGGTAAGTAGTAGTATAATCTAAAGATAACGATATTAACAAGCATTGTGTTATAGTGGGCACAGGAAGATTTCATCATGACTAATACGGAGCTAGGAGCGTAAGTGCTTTCTAAATGTTAATACTGACGGAAAGCTAACCAACATTAATTGCTTAGAGGAGGACAGGGATCTGTGTGCCTTGGCTTTGATATTTCTACGTCTAAGCGTATTGCCATCAAAACGATATTTGGCAATTACCAAGGTATGGTTCTCCCAGAGGTGGATATACTCAGTTCTCTGGGTGGCCACCCATACTTTATTCAGCTGATCGATGCACATGCCACCTCCCAGGCCATGTATATCGTACTGCAACATGCATGGGGGGATCTGAGCCGTTACATTGACCTTCATGTAACGGTTCCAGAAGAATGTGCAAAGGAGATATTCAAGCAACTACTAAAAGGCATCAAGGTAAGTTACATTATCACTAATATCACGATAGAATACTAACTATTTATTAGATCATGCACGACAAGAACTTGGTGCATAGAGGTAAGCTATACTAATGTGATCCTTATACTATTACTAACATATCATTTAATACTAATGCTGTTGCACCATTAGACATTAAGGTAAGTCCTAATTTATTAGCGGTATATGATATCATGACTAACCATGTTCTTGCTAGCCCGGTAACATCTTGTTGCTGGAGTTCAGCCGATCGCCCACAGCTGTCTATGCTGACTTTGGGTTGACAAAAAAACTCACGCCATCAGCACCGCTTATTACTAGCTTTGCTGGTACGCGTGTTTACATGGCGCCAGAGGTGTTCACAACACTCTCTAGCTGGGACCGCGTCAAGTCAGAAGTGGTGTGCGGGGATTCCGATCTAGAATCCGTGCTGGACTTACCATCGTTTACCCAGGATGGCTATGGCAAGCCATCCGACATGTGGAGCCTGGGAATAGTATTATTCCAAATGCTCTTCGGTAAGTGACAAAATGATTATAACTTACTTTACTAATATCAATATCATCATTAGGAGAATTGCCATTTGGAATGGCCGGCACCTACTCTAGCCAACTATCTAGCATTCTATCAATGAATGTTAGCAATTCTAACCAACAAGGTCAAGTCACTAATGAGTGTAAGTACAACAATTATTATAAGTTTATTGCTTGCTAACTATTGATTAGGTATGGAGCTCATTCGCAACCTACTAATAGTAGATAGCGACGAGCGCTACACAATTGAGGATGCGCTGGCTTGCGCATGGATTGCTGAGCCAGCGGTGGAGGAAGCAATCCCACCTGTCGAGCCAGCGGTGGAAGAGGCAAGCCCACCTGCTCCTCCACTACAGCAATCCCGCAAGCGCGACCGGCGCATGCCCTCCCCTTCAACTCGTACTCACTACCCGCGCGATGCCAAGCGGGCCAATATCAATTACAAATGGTAAGTAAACATTTATTTTAATAGATACATGACTAACATATCTTTAGTTAAATATGTAACACTACATTCTTCTTTCCTTCTTCTTGGATTATCATTTGCTCAACATGTACTCTATACTAAATAAATTCTGTGCTTTATTCTAATTCTCGATTACTCTTACAATCAAAATGATGCTAACAGCACATACACAAATCATTAATAAATGCTTATACTATTCCTTTATCACACATGTAGTTGAATGCCTAGCATACTGAATCTATTTATTCAAGTGCTCGACAATATCAGCATACATATTTTATTTTAATCATCACTCTAAGCAGACACTACTAATATCATCTTGCTACTCATCTCACTCCACTATTACTTTCATACACTCACTTTTGCTCTCTTTACTCATTATGATTATTTATTTCCATCATTCTACCTTTCCACTACACGTACATGCTTGTCACTACTGCCGTTTCACTCTGCATGTATTCACTATTCCACCTATTGCTCATTCCCCTTGTTATTTACTTCTTTACACAGCACGTGCCTTCTTCGTGCCAACTACATTCCACTTGTCAGTAAACAACACACATCTACTTCCTCTTAACTATATGCTAGTTATTCCTCTTTCTCAGTAATACGCGTCTTCTTCGTGTCATTCGCATTCTACTTACTTCCTCTTTCACTTTAGCATACACTTTCCCAATAGCAGCTATTCTGCCATACTATCTCTATGACTTTTATTTATCTCTTTGTTTTCCTCTTCCTCTAAACTGTCTACATGCTCACTTGTCGTTATTATTACTATACCAATAAGCCTTGTTTGTTGCTCGTTCTAGTCCTTTGTTCTCTATCACTGTCCTGCTTATTTATCAATGTTTAAGCGTCTACTACTCTCGTTGTAATATGTACCTTTTACTTTACCACTCTTTTCCGTCATCTGTTTGTATGCCACTATTACGTCATACTTTTATTTGTATTTTCATTTGTTTACTACCATCTACATACTCTATTGACCTACAAGCATATGCTGCTTCTTCAAATAAACTGGCATACGTGTTCATACACCCTTCCTTGCTCATTCCTTGCTCGTTCGTGACAAGTCAGTCATTCTACTAGTTACTGCTTGTTTATTACATTGTTTATCGTGTATTCACTTTGTCCACTCGTTGCTCTCTATGCAATTAAGCGTAAGCATTATGATCATAACTTATCTACCATACTAGTTTATTACTACTTGTAAGTACATGACATGGCAATATCCAACTATACTAGTACACTTGTATCATCTACCTTATAGAATTGATGATGATAGTTATCGCTATCAATAAATGGTTTATTACTAATACTGAATTGTTATTATTATCATGCTGTATCAATTGGCATTTCTACGCTAATAATGGTGCTAACAATTGTGCAAATCTATTTATTAATAAGAACAGCAAATGACTAACAATGCTAACTGGTTAGGAGGGTTCTATAATTTGATTAAGGCAACTTTATAGCAAGCGCTGATGTCATCATTATTCCCGCATTTTCTTTTTTGTTCCTTCTTTTCAATAACTGCTTTCCCTATATCATTTATCAGTATGAGCCACTGCCACCACGAACATCATCACCATGGCGAGGACCATAGCCATGATGACGAAGACGCCGTTATTAAAGACTTGCTCTATGAAAAGATTGACCGAGATCATGTACGAGGACTCAACGAAAGTGTTCCAGGTGCAGCCAAAGCAATTATCAAGCCGTGGCACGAGCGTCACTCGTTATCACCGGTAAGTAGAGTGCCGTAGTGCAGTTTCTTTTATCGCAAGCACTATTCACGTAATAATACTATTATGCGTTAGATGCTTGAAAGTGATAGTGACGAGCAACTTATGATTATCGTACCGTAAGTTCACATAAAGACAGCTTTATTAAATGATAAACAATTGACTGATTGACTATTTGATTGATAGATTTACTGGTATGATAAAGTTAAAGTCCATTCTAATCAAGACTGGTGCTGGTGATGTTGCTCCTTCGAAATTATCAGTGTAAGTCGTCATAGATGAACAATAATCATTTGTGATATCTTAACTAATAAACGAATGCTAGCTTCGTTAATCGAGATGATATCGATTTCGACACCGTCAATGATACGGAGGCCACACAAACTTGGGAACTAGCACGTAATGCGGACGATATTTGCGAATACAATACAAGGTAGGAATGCCACTTGTATAGTCTCATATTGACATTGACACTATCGTAACAATAATAGATTGGCCAAATTCTCGTCCGTACGCTCTATTACCCTATTCTTCCCCGAGAATTTCGGCGACGAAGTAAGCCAGTTGACATTTTTAGGTTTTCGCGGTGAATGGACCAAGGTAAATATAAATGATGTAGATATGTATCTCATTGTATATGGAATAAGCTATAACGCATTACTGCTACCGATAAACGAGCATGATAATAATGATAATAATGAATTGACCAATATATATATCTGTATATATATGTGATTGTGATTGTCACTTGTTTATAATATAGATCCCGGCTCAACCAATTATTACAGCGTATGAGTTACAAGCCAATCCTGCTGACCATGAGATACCGAGCGATGAGATGCAAGTCAATCCACAGGGCTTTTCGTAGAAGAAACCAACCAGCCAATCAACCAATCAGTCAATCAACATACATACAAACAGACGAGCGAGTAAAACCAATCAATCCAGTATACCAAGAAAAAAGACATGATACAGAGAGCACAGCCATTGTGAAGGTGTTGAAGGGTTACTACGACTAAATAAAACATTAACAAATGTACGATTACTTTAAAACACGTGACATTGCTAGTTCTAAACCTACACGACGTGTCTTCTCCTTTGCCACGGCCATCGCAGCTGTCGCGCTAGTGGTTGTCGTAGAAGAACTAGTGCTATCATTAGTAGTAGTGATGGTGGTATTGTTACTAGAGGATGATGTGGACGATGCAGATGGTAGTGGTAGTTGTCCATTACTTAATGAGCGTGACTGCATAGAAAGAGACTGTCTCATGACGGGTGAGGTAACCGTTGCCGTAGCAGGTGGCGATGAAGCAGTCGATGCCACTGTAGGCGGTGATTTGGTCAAACTAAGCGAGGACAACGGTGAAGTCGACATTGCATTGACTATCCGTTGACTTTTCTCTAATTGAGCCAATGCTGTCAATAGACGACGCTATTATAGTGGAAGTGCAATGATGATTAGTCATCGTTATCATTGTGATTATGACACGAATAGCTCACCTCTTGTTCCGTGTTAACTTGACGAGCTACACGATAGACATCTTCCGCGTGTTTAAGTCGTTTCTTCAGGTTCACTTGAGCATCTTGCCATAGTTGCACCTAATACAGTATGATTAATAACGCCGTCTATACTAGTCACGCGATGTTGACTCACTTGATATTGACATGATTTTCGACTACGTTTCAACTCGGCCACAAGTCGTTCATTTTCATTACGTAGATCGTTCACATTTAATGCATGATCACTATTGCATTGTAAATAATCAAGTATAGTCAATGCTAGAGGATAGGATAAATACTTACATGGCATGAGTGCGTGCTAGTTCCAATTCGTGTTCTAGCGCTTCTACACGCATTTCAGCATGTTGCCACAATTCACGCAAATGTTCCGCTTCTTTACGCTGCTCCTCTCCTTTTGCCGTGTCTTCACGCCTATAATCAAAATAGTGATTGAATGTCAATTAACTTGCCATTGAAATGATGCAATCCACATGTGTGTACATACCATAGCATTAATTCCTTCGATAGCTGATCCAGTTGTTGTTCATATTCCCCGGCTTTCATAGCTAACGCTTCTTGTGCACTCATTTGATACTCCATATTGACAATACTAATAGTGACAACCATGATTACTAATGCTGTATTCGCATGATGTATAGTAATAATTACCGTGAATAGCGTTCTTGCAATAGTGTTTCTTGATTTCTAACCGTTGACTAATCATATCACATCAATTAGCTATCATTACTATTTGCTACAATTATATATATCATACCATAGATTGTTCTAGAGAATCGCGTAACTCCATAATATCCACTAGCATACGTTTACGTTCATCACGATACATTCGCAGTTTGTTATTCAGTTCATTCTGCCAGTTGATATGATTGGCCTTGGCCGTGGTTGCCTCGGCTCTTTGTCGTTCGTATGCCTCTTTCGTAAGTCGAATCTCATTCTTTAATGCACGACATGTATTATACTATATGCACATATATAAATGCATAAGTAATCCAATTATATTTCTAGATAAGTCATGTACACTTACCAATCCTTGTCGCTCTGCCTCAACGGCCGAATCCATTAATCGATCTCTATGTAGTCGACCGATATGACGTGTATACTGCTGCTTGAGGAAGAGCTCGTAATTAAGTCGATTCGTCAATAGTAACACTTTACGCTGTAGTATATGCACTGTCTTAATCACTTGATCCATATGTGTTGACGTCGTTGATTCAGATGTATTATTGTTATCATTACCATCAGTATTGGTGTCATTAGTAGATGGTATCGGTTCAAACATATGAGTATCCTAATAATAGCATAGATATTATTTGTTAATCGTATGTATATATACGATACAATACAATGATCTATGTTAACTTACCCAATGTTCAGTACCAATAAGAGTGCCCGAGGTAAGTGCACGATGAGCAGCTAGAATGGATCTAACGGATGCCACTACTGATGTACCCGCTGGGTAAGTGCCTTGTGAATAACTATGTGACATACTCAAGTCTTCCGAGTGAATGGTCGTCGTATCACCTGCTGTAGCGTCTGCAGCATCGGTATCTTGTCGCGAGTGTACATCCTTCGGTAGTATATCGTCCAGTTTAGCGGGTGTATGATGAATGGCGCTCATCTCATGTGGCACCCATCGCTCCGTTAGATTCTCATCTTCACCTGCTTCGACATCCAACACGGGCACTTGATCATTCTCGGCTAACATTTGATTTCGCACGAGCATGACCTGTTCCTCCTCTAGCCAACTCGTCTCACCAATCATGGTGGATATACCATTCGATGGATGGAGTAGCTCTTCATCCGCCGTTGCTTTACTACATTGCAGACCGATACAATCCGCTACAATATCGGCCGGTTCCTTATCCATCCAACGCGAAGCATCTTGTCGTTCATCGGCTGCATCTAAGAATAGAACAAGATTCGGATGAATATGATGTGTGCGTAGTAATGGCTACATATACATATATCATTAGCTCAGCAATAAAGATATCATTCATTATTTTTGCATCTCTCTTACCATTGCCTCGCTTCTAATAATATCATCTTCATCTTTGGCTATCACTTTGCCGAAACAACAATCAACATCCTTAGTGAAACTGGTAGGTGAGCGTAGAAAGGCGAGTGTATTACAGGGGAACATGCCATAGAGCATATTAAAGAGAGGTGCTGCTTCTGGTACACGCACATCCGCATCCGCACCCACTAAAACAAGCATGAATGCGCATTTACTGATTAGTCTAACCGAGGAGTAGCATTATTACTATTACACTAGTATCATAGTACATCACTTACCTGCTACATCCCATTCATCAGCCATAACCGATACAATGTGTAGACCAAGACTCTCGCCAGTTATTGAACTAGTCTCATCCTCCATCGAGGGTGGTCTCCAATACAAGACACGCATGCATACCCAGTAGAGTAAGGGTAGCATCTTTGTTAATGCTGTGCATATACGTGGCATAAGCATCAATAGAAGCGATACACCCGATGTTACTACAAGTGCTGATTTATCAAGCTAAATACAAGCATCATACAATTAATAAGAACACACACACATATAATGTCAATCTACTTACTAATAATGAACATAACAATGCTTCCATTAATGGTGTATCAACAATATGATGTAAATGCAAATCCTAATAATGAATAATTAGTTAGTTAGAATGCTACTTGTTATTCTATTGATTAGTTTACCTGTCGACGAGCATGTGTCACTAGTAGATCTAGCATTGATGCACGATCTGATGATCTAGCGAAATATTTATATACAGCCAGAAAGAATGCCTAACTCATTATCATTATTATAATGCTAATATATATATACCATCTAACTTGAACTCACCTTAGCATTGGCACCACCATAGGCAATTAGAATATCCTCTAGGTTGTCTTTAAGTTCACGAGCACCCGGCTCTTCAGCTAGACTAGCCATAGCACAATCACCGCGATAGACATCTAACAATGCCATCACTAGACTATCTCGTGCTGATACCGATAGTTTATCCTCTTCCGCAGCCAATGGTGATGGTGACAATAGCTGTAATAGTATGCTGCTTACTTCACGTACTGGTTCTAGTCCACGTTCCTCACGTAGAATACTAAGCAACGTTGTCTGCCACCATTGTTCGGCTATACTAGTTGAATCAAGCGTATTAGTACCACTGGATGATCCTGATGGATGTGCTACTGCACCACCACCACCACTAGATGCACCAGTGATTGTAGATGTTGATGTGGCTGTTGTCGTTGCTGGAGTAGCACTACTTGCTGCTGCTGTTGTGGTTGTGGTAGTAGCAATATTAGTACTGGATGCTGTTACAATACTTGGTAATGTTGTAGTGGATGTAGATGATACACCATGTGTCGCATTATTACTTGTCAATAGATTGGATAGATTGGGTAGTCGTTTACGTAATTGTTGAATAGCTTCAATTTCAGGTAGATATGATTTACATTCTGCTTCACTATTCTTTCTTGAGGGAAATCTCGTCGTCGTTGTCGTCGTTGTCGCTGCTATTGTTGACTCTTCCTCTTTTTTGTCACGATCATCAATGGCTGTCGTAGTATCCATATTGTCATTTGAAACTGAAATGGACGGAAGCAAACTAGACGGGTGAGACATGGCAACAGGCACGTCTCCCGTCTAATACGTATATGAATGAGTGAATATGTAGTTGGATTCTATTGTAATATATGTAGGTATATGTCATACAATAGACGTACTCCTCTACAACTAGTCTGCTAATCAAGTGAGATATAATAAAGAAGGATTATTAGTGACCAGTTCACCAGTGGAATAGTTGAAATGAGAAAGTGAGAATACAGGATTTTTCCATCCAATTTGCGCATTTATCCTTTAACATTTGCAGTTTATTAATAAATAGATTAACACAATTGTTAACACCATTATTACCATAGAAATGCCAATTGATACAGCATGATAATAATAACAATTCAGTATTCAGTAATGGATCATTTATTGAAAGCGATAACTATCATCATCAATTCTATAAGGTAGACGATACAAGTGTACTAGTATAGTTGGATATTGCCATGTCATGTACTTACAAGTAGCTATTGATTATCATGTATGGAATCGTGATATGGCAGCATGTCTGAACTTCATTCAGATTATTCACGGTCTTCGTGCTGATGGTCGTATTCCAACACAATTCCAACGAGGTGCCGTTCCTTCTAAGCGTTCAAAGAGAGGAGGACAAGGACAACGGGGGTCCAAACAACAAAAAACAAATTAACCGTGGCGTTATCGCTGCCGCACCACAAAATACGTAAGTGTTAACATTACTATTATTTATTCGTAAAGACAGAAGGCTAACTGCGCAAATTGGATGGAAAAAGTCTGTAGATAATAGACAAGCAGTAAAGGAGAGTAGAATTGTTGTTGTTGTTGTTGTTGTTGATTGATCCAATTGTTAACGTTGTAGCTAACGATAGAGAGAAAGTAAGACAATTTAAATAAACACTTTAAAACACAAGTAGACACAGAGAGAGATTGATAGTTAATTCGTTACTTCTTTATTTACAAGATAATGGTGAAGTATTTATAATAATAATTAGATAAGTAGAAATATAATAGTAATAGCAATATAGAATCACAAGATTCACTTATGACTGCTCAACTAATTGATAATATTAATAGATCTACAGACTGACGGTGAACGTTGTCGTCATAGCCGAGATCAACTGATGTTGTCGTGATCTGGTCAGGTAGGAACTGCTGACATATTTACAATTGTCGTGATTTATCATGAGATATAGGTATATCAATGAAGCTATTGTAACACAATGAATGTATGATATGGCAAAGACATGCCATTGACTGAAACGTTCTAATTTACTCCTCTTCTCTCAAGTTACTCACCATCCAGTTATCTCTTTCTTTCTTTCTTTCCTTCCCTTTATTCATCTTGACCTTATTCATTCTATTAGTAACTATGAAGGTATTCGCTGTTGGTGTATGTGCAGGTGAAGAGACACAGGAGTTGCTTGCCTCTGAACTGGAACTATCACACTTTGGTTTCTTTGAACGTATGGGGTAAGTCGATATATATATACTGTTATTACTAGTATACGTTGTCAACCCATCTATTTACAATAGTGCTGACCTCTTTATTGCAGTGTTAAGGAGTTCCTTCCATTCTTTATACGTACTATCGCTGAACGTACCGATATTGGTCAGCGTCAAAGTGTTGAACAGGATAGTAAGTGAATAGTGTAGTGTAGCCATAAGTAAATGGTTTCTATAGTGTCACCACTACTTACGTCATATTCGATGAATTAATCACATCATTAAAGATTTCGTGGCTCATGCTTATCGTCGATTTGACGGTATATCCGGTGTTATGATCGTGGATCGTGAATATCCACCAAGAGTGGCGTATTCTCTACTGAACAAGATGCTTGATGAGTTTGCGCAACAAGTGCCCCAAAGCAATCGTCAACCAGGTTTGGTGTGGCCATCGCTTAAAAACTACTTGACCAGATATCAAGATCCACGTCAGGCAGATACAATTATTAAAGTGCAACAAGAGTTGGATGACACGAAGATCGTTCTAGTAAGTAAAAAAAAAGAGTGTCATCTCATTCATACAGTGCATACTAAACTATAATCACTCTATTTGATGAATAGCATAAAACAATCGAATCCGTGTTACAACGAGGAGAGAAACTAGATAGTCTAGTGGAGAAATCGGACATGTTATCGAGTCAATCGAAAGTGTTCTACAAGTCGGCCAAGAAACAAAACTCTTGCTGCAGTCTTATGTAACCACATAGATGACTGGATCATTTATTGTATTATGCCTTTATCCTAATAATACGCTTTTTTATTCATTAAGTGTTCTTGCTATTATTATTATTACAATGATTAGATGTTGTACTATCTTGTTCTGTGTTCGAGTTAGCTAGAGCGAGCAAGTCAATGAGTCGACCTGATCGTTTAACAGGTGTCTCTTGTATGACTAGTGTCTGTGATCTCATTGATGTAGGGCTATCGAAATGAATACGATTAGAGGAGAGACGATTACCGCCTGATCGTCGATAATTACTAGGTGAACTAAGTAATTGTTGCAGTAGTGTATCGTCATCATCATCTTCTTGATATGCATTATGCTTTTGTGGTGTTTTCGATAACAACCATGGTGCACGTCGTTGATGACGTGGTGTCGTCATAATATCATGCTGCTGCTGTCGTTGTTGATGAGATAGATGACTCGGTTCAGCCGTTGTACTTGATGATGATGATGATGATGATGCACGCTGATCTTGTTCCCATTGTTCATTACGATGATAATGAGCAGTTGCCTAATAAACATGATATGGATCAGTATATGACCATTCAATTAATTCCACTAGATTACCGGTGATTCAGGAACTAGACAATCGCGTGTACGACGAGAACATGGTGTACCTACTAATAGCCATTCATATTAGTATGACAGGTGTTGTACGAGTATGCATCATGGTATTACTTACCAATACTATTGTCAGTACTGGTGGTTGCACTAATCGGTAATGCATCCATGGATCGTTTAGATAGGAATGATGTCGCCGATGATTCATTGGATGTGGCACTGGCCGATGAAAGACGTCTTGTTCTAGTTGAGCTGGGTCGTTTCTCCGTCTTACTCAAATGCACTTTTGGATCAAGATAGACTTGTCGATGATGAAAGGGAAATCGTCCTGTATTGACACCATGACGTTCAGGAATACAATCAGGATCATGTCTGCGTCGTCTACGTCGAGGTATCGGTGATACTGATTGTGTAATAGAAAGTGATGACGACGATGACAATGATGAACTATTATCTAATCGTTGTTTAGATCTCGCCTTGGATAACAATGACATGGCCCGTGTTGATGTCGTGGAACGTGTACGCTTCCCTAGTGTTGATGTAAGTGTATCATCACGCTTCTCTTTATCATCATGCTCATAGGTTTGATGCAGTATTTGAAGTAATGGCTGTAATTGTTCTCCATAACTATAACATGTCCATTACTAGTCTGTATATATACATGTGATCATATAACTTACCTAGTCATTAATCCATCATGGAGTAGAATCAATGGATCAGTCGTGTTCTGATGTATACCAGATGAGATGGCACTAGTATTATTACCACTCATCATACTCGAATAATCTACGAAACTCGCCCATATACATAACTTGTCTACCCATTGTTGCATTCGTTCTTGATCCTTAGTCTCAATCTTTAATTGCTCAATAGTATCTGTTCTTAACATTACGCTTTCTAATAATAATACAATTTGTAATTCAACACTAATCATCATATTAATATACATATATATCTATATAATTATTACTAATAGACTAGGTTACTCACCTACGTAATTTAAGCCATGTCCATGATGGTGTCGATGTCTGTTGTAGTATCTGTTCAATATACGGTTGTTCATGTACATCTATCGTCAATTCATCTTCACATATGTTGTCTCCATTCTTGATTGCTCTATAACGATTAGATAGTAGTGCCATTCGTCGAGTTAATCCATCCACTGTCATGATACTCGCATTAATCCATGTATGCAACTAGTTATCATCCTATTAGTAATTACTCAATAACTGATGTATATCATAGTTAACATTACCCGTTCTATCGACCATTCCTTCTGTTTGAATAGTTCACGTATTCGTCGTAATTCACTAACAAATGATAATGTATTTGTTGACTAGATTACACGTATTACTACCACTATCACTATCACTATTAATACTATTCGCATTACCTGTTCTTTATCATTCTCTATCAAGTAAAGTGTCATGTAATAATGACGAATTAATTGTTGCATAGCCTCCTCTTCATTATTCGGTATATTCTCATTAGATTCTACTAAAGCATTCTTTGATTTATCAACTAGTATACTTTGTAATGTAATAGATCACTGATTAGACTAGATGAATGACAAGTTAAATGAGACACCCACCGTTGTCGATGTTCTATACATCCAAGTATATAATCCAATTGATGTCGTTGTAATGGTTGTTCATTCAATGTAAGCTTACTTGTCATACTAGACACATTATTGAGTGTAGTATTACATGGCTTCATTGTTGATTGTAGCCATCGATGTACTCGAGGAGTGTCATCAACCACACATTCACCCCACCAATACTCAATCATCCATGGTTGAAATATCCATTTGTAACAATCTATTCATGTTAATTATTAGTATATATATATGTCATAATACTCACCTGTATTGTTACTAGTAGTATTAGGATCGGTTATTTGTTTCTATATCACGATACTGTTTAGTTATTTATTAGATGTATTTTACTATTAAATGTATTACCTGTAATAGTTCATAATAATCATTAGATATATAATGAAATCCGGCTATTGTATCAGTTAATGCCACAAGTAATGCATAGCTTGTTGTATCATTCAACTCATTGTCAGTTGCTTGCATTGATGTCACACATACTAATGCACATTGTTGTGTTTGCTTCAATTGTTGTATCATATGATAATACCATGAATGATGTTCAGTATCTTCTATAGTGTCTGTTGTAGTACAAATTAATGCACTATTGAACTTGTTCCTATTAGATGTCATTACTCGATACCAATCAATGTATGACAGTTCTATTCGTTGCTTTATAATTAGATGGCCATTACTTTATAAGTATTCATTAGTCAATGTTATTTATATTCAATATGATCAATGTATATAGACTACATACCATGGATGCTTCATCATTGACAATGATGGATCTTCTTTCATTGCATAGAATGATAAAGTAATAGATTGTGTTGATATATCATCTACAGATGATGTAGGACACCAAGATAGTTGGAATAATCGTGTTTTACGCTTCATTTCATCTATTCGCTTTCTATCTTTTTCTGCGTATGATCGATCCAATTCCCTTACACGATAATGTCGATAATAGGCTGAGAATGGCAAGATGGTTTGAATCAATTGTGATTGAGTAGTATCAAGTAATCGACCACTATAATGACAAAGTATAGTATTCCATTGTTGTTTCACTAATCTAGTCATCTAGTAATACACATTAATCTATTTCTTATTTACTTAGTAGTAGTTATTCATGTAGTTTACCGTTGGACATTGAATATTAGTATCTACTAGTGGTATTAGCCACCAATTAAGTGATATTCGCTCTTCATACACTAATTGATGTCGTGTTGTATCATGATGATTTCCCGTCATTGTATGAATCCATGTATCTCGTGTATACTTGTCTAGCGATGTCATACTATTAGATGCCATTAATGATTGAGGATCCATTTGACATAGCTGTTCCTTATTCATTGGTAGTTGTCCTATTATGTATGCATAATTCTTGACAAGTTGACGAGGATCACGATGTCTTGTTGGATGTACAGGTGTTTGAAAGTGATCATGTACACTCGATTCATTCCATTGTATTGTATGGTGTGGTATTTGTCTTATACAATCTGACCATCCATCAACAAATGAAGATGCTTCTGTAGTTGTAGTTGTTGTTGTAGTTGAGCAAATAGAGGCTAGTGTTCGACATAGTACATCTATCGATTCTTTAGTAGCGGGTTTCAATTCACTACTAGTATCATGTAAGCGTGTACTTGTTAATCCTAATGATGTAGACATCTCTTTAGGTTGAATCCATTGCTGTGTCATAGGATTATAGAGTCTATAAGTAAGCAATATTAGGTTAAGAATGATATCAACTATTATAGAGTAATTGTAGTCTATTCAAGGATATGTCCATTGTATACGACTGTCCACATAGCGTGATAGATAGACTAGTGTTTGTACTAGACATTTCATAATAGACTCAATGACATTGGTAGGTGTGGCAGTGTCAGTATTCGATACTGATAGTAGACTAGTATCGATAATGAATAATACACGCGGTGTAGATCTCGTTCTCATTGATGGTGAACCGAATACCATATGTGGTGTATTGGTTGTATGCATACGCTTACCATCATTATGCAGATTACTACTCACTGAACTGCTGGTAGTCATATGAATATATGAGTATATGAGTATATGAATGTGTTAGTGTTAAAAGAGAGAACAAGATATGATATTTTGATATAAAAGTAAAATAAAATAGGCTAGTATGAAATACATCGTCGTATTTATTTATTTCATTTTATTTACCATTCTTCTAATTCATCTGGGATACTGCCCGTCATTCTTACTAGAGTGTGTGCTACATTCAATGCGGTATCTACCATGAATCCACGATAGAGTCCTTGAATACCCCAGGAATCCCACCATGATACTGGAGATAGTTTCTCCATTGATTGTTTAGTAGTAGTAGTGGTGGATGGTGATGTGCGATGTCGTTGTTGCTGTTGCTGTTGTTGTGGGCGTGATGTACGTTTACCACCCTCTTCGGTGACAATACGGTAGAAACAATCCCAGAAACCGCGATAGTTATGTCCAACAGCGACACACGTCTCTAATTCACGTCCACCACCGTAAGCTTGCACTTGTAAGCGACGTCGAATAGTTTCAACTGGTCGAATAATGGCTAATCCCATAGTATTCAGACCTAGTTCCCATAGAGCAAATCGTGTAGGTGCATCAGCAGCTGTAATACCGAAGCATCGATCAATAATAAGTGGGGTAGCATGGCGTAGTATAGGTGTTATCGTGTAGACAATGAGTGTAGGTACGAGTAGACTAGGTGAGAAATAGAGTGACCAAAGTGAACCGCGATGTTCGCCTGATATCGTGTCGACTAATGCTTGAATTGGATTGCTATAACGACGATGTTGTGTATTACTAGTCTGTGCAATCATGCTAGTATAATAAATAGATGATGATTAGTATGCTATTCTGATAGGATTATTGTTGTGTTGTATTTACACTTACCGTGTACGTACTAGATCCAGTGGACTAAGTAACCAGCCTGTAATTAGATGACTACCCACCATAGTAGCAAAATTAGGGAATGCTCGATCTAGATGATGTAATGGGATTGTGTCGTCATATAATCCAAAGGCATCATTCATGTAGCCTTCAAATGTAGGCTGTATCATTTCATGTCCCATCTCTCTAATCCAATGTGTAGTTTGACCTTGAATAGTAGAATACAATAAGCAATATATATATATGTATATGTATATATGGGGATAACTTACCTTTCCATAGTGAGAATAGACCCTCGTCATCATGTCGCCAAATAGCTTTAATCATAGATAGGGCTCCTCCTTGTACTGGATAGAACTGGTAGATAGGTCGCGTGGCATCAATGTAGGGATTTGTAGCGGTAATATATCCAGCTGAATCCTTTGTTATGCCACTACGTTTAGTAAGTGATGTCGATTTTGTTGCTGTGGGTTTCGGTACACTCTTAGGTGATCGTGGTCCAGGTCGACGTCGTGGATCATAATACTCGGGATCATCCGAGTCATAGGTACGATCTGACTAATTACGATTATCATAGTAAGTACTACTTCATTGCAGCAGCAATATCCACTTACCAGATAAGGATCCGACAATTGTGAGCCTAGTTCATCTTCGTCATCTTCATTGTCTAGATAATCATCATCGGATGAATTAAGCATTCTAGCGTGTTCCTGCTGTTGTAACCGATAGAGTGTCGCGTTGTTGGGTAGCCATTGGATTTGCACGAGAGTGGCGGCCACTTCAAAGGGTGACATCACCGCTAGTGAGAGATATTTCAACATGGCAAACGAGCCTAGTTGTCGACCGGGTGTCGAGGCACCATTATGAAAGGAAAAGCGGTCGCGTGCTGATGACGTCGCATTAGCAGCTGCCGCTTGATCTTCAAGTCCGCGATAATAGTCCATGGTGGCTTCGCGTGGATCACGACTGGGTGGCACGAATTGCGTTGGTTGCGTACGTAGCGGGTCCGACAATTTAGGTCGAAACGGCTCGTAAACATACTCTGGTGGAGGCACCGGTGCACCAAAGTCCGACATTGCGTTATACTATTCTACAATACGCCAATAATCAGCAGTAACAGTAGTAGTAGTAATAGACGTAGACTAGTTTATGGCTATAGCGAGTACGCGTCAATAATGGAGTAGGAAACGAAGAAGAAGACGTGACGAATCGAGATTAGAATAAAAAGGAACAAGGACGTCAGTCGGGTATTGGTGAAATCATCACCGTGTGTTTATCATATCGTGTATCTGTATTTGCTATGTTAACCAGTTGAATACGCAACTATATTCATATAGAATGGCATGGATACTACCATGCTTATTGATCAACTATGTATTCTACGTAATTATATGTATTATATGTAGAATCATTGATTAATGCCAATTGATACTAGTGGATTATAGAGCTGAATTGCAATATCTGCGGTATTCGCTTGCGTATTAACTTCGTAGTTTTCATTTTATTTTTTAACTCTGTACACTTTTCTCTCCATTTACCTATGTATAAAATGTTGCACGGACGCTGGCCACGACTACTGGCCCGATCTAACTCGGCATTGCATAGTCCGGCTAATTCTGGTCCGCAAACAGGAAGCCAACTCATCGTTAACGCGGGTATGTATGACGAGTAACAATGGCAACTCACTCGCTGTCTTAACACTATCCTATCGAATAGCTTTGCCTACACGCTCGGCCACTACGCACACGAAAGGTATTGGCAGTGGTGAAGCGGCACTCTCTCCTGCTGAACGGTACGCCCGTAAAATTAAATCTCGAGTGGGATTGTGAGCAATACAACGAGGAGGAGCCAATAAATACTAATATGCGTGTATGTATACGTTGATATAGAGACGTGCAACAACTTCGTGCCAATTCTGCTCAATCGGATACCGCGGATTATTATCGTCATAAATATGCGGAAAAGTTAAAAGAGAAGGCAGCAAGGTATTTGGTAGTTGCGTAAAGAAAACCACTTGATTTGCAATACTTAATGGCAGCTTTAGTCTAGGCATATCAGTTGCAGAGCTGGAGAATAAAGCGCAACAACAACGCATGAAACAGGAGAAAGAAGCGCTTAAATCAGCGCGTGAACAAGAACGTGTAGCTGCACTAGACTCGACGTCTGCAGTATCCATTGAACCGAGTCAGACATCCATTAGTCAATCCGAGAGAAGAGAAGGGCCTAATGGTGTAAAGGTGATACAATTGAATAGATGAAGGTAATGAATCACTAATAAAATGTGTATTAGCCGTTGGATTCCATTGTTAAGCTGGAAATGCTTGTGGACAAGGAACCTGAAGCTATAGGCAAGATTTGGAACCAACATCATAGTAGTAAACCTGGTAAATTATCCGCGGTAATACCAGCCGAAACCTATCGTCAATTGATGAGCCGTGCACAAGCATTTCCCTCGGTAAGTGGCCTAGCATTATTAGTGTAACATGAACACAACGTCAATCGGCCTATGGCACTAACACTGACGTGTATAGTTCGTATTGCCACTACCACGCTCGGAAGGAGTCGAGTTTTTCTGGCTTCAATTCAGCGGACATCAGTGCTATTTCACGTCGTTGGCCGAGTACAAGTTGCAAGGAGAGCAGGCTCGACCCTATCTGGTGATAACGCATTATCCTGATCTCATTGAGAGTAAACAGATTGTGTTGATGCGCGGCGAATTGGGCGATACCGAAAAGCAAGAGGGTCAGTCATTAATTACGACTGAAGATGCTCGTTTGCTCGTCTATATGCTACAGGACTTTTACGTGACTGGACCTCAAGACAAACAAAAGCTTGTTGAACAGTTCCACAGACAGCCGAGTACATTTAAATTTGAGGAACTTATCGATGCTGTTAATCGACTTGGTTAAAGAGAATAAAAGCTATAATTACAATCTAGGTGGTATTCAATATCGTAGTCCATAGACTATAATGTGATGTCGCCTACATAATTAATTAGGCTTGACTTAGGCCTCTATACATGAATTGTCATAGTTCATACGTCACCAAATAGTTGGTACCGGCTATGGCTGTGGATACTAAATGCGCATTCTATCCATGTATATAGTACAGAATCAACTAATAGCCACTGTATTATGGTCATGGCGAAGCAAGGCCTTCATGTATTCGTGTAGCATGCGTGAATAAGGCACTCCATCAAACCATCTCATGGGTACAGTATTAATAGCACGTTATGAGGATAACAAAAGAGTCGGTCTACCTTAATTAACAACAAATGGCCTATTTCATTAATATTAATGTTAAGCAATGTAGAGTGTTCATCAGTAACATGATAGTGGTAATGACATGAACATCGAGTATATAAGACAGCGGATAACTCGATTGTCATTTAGTTGTCTTATTAACAACAACACTCCTTTACGCATTCCTATATGCAAATCATTTACGATCACATTGTCATTATCCTCAATAATTGATCAAACAATAACGAATTTCAACAATAATCTATCAACATGATGACCATTAAATATCTAACCGCTGCGACGATAACCGTCATTCTGACTGCTGCCCTGTCATCTACTAATGCCGCCCGATCATGTAATGGATCTCCCGATTATTGCGACCTACCATTTGACCGATTCACCTTCATGGGTACGCACAACTCGGTGGCCTACAATTTGAGAAGTTTGTGCATTACGCAAAAGCACTGCGTTGGTCTGCCTCATACCAACAAATGTCTGTACAACAATCAGCGTGACCATGATATTGCTCAACAACTACGAGACGGTGTTCGTGCATTCGATATTGACACGTGTGTCTATAAGAATGATCGCGCCATTTCATGTCATGGTGCAGGGAAAGGACGTGCTATCGGTCCTGATTTGGATCTCCATATGCAACAGGTGCGCGACTTTATCGATAGGAATCCCAATGAAGTGGTCGTTCTCGAGTACGGCGACTACGATGGCAATCCCGAAATAACAGGGAGGACCACCATCTTCCGACTTAACAAATACTTGGCCGGACGAATGCTGGAACGTCCCGATCCAAATGCGCCATGGCCCACGCTGGGACAAATGATCGATCAGCGCAAGCAAGTGGTTGTCTTTAGCGGACGCTACCGGGATAGCACCAAGAACGTGCCAAACTGGTTCATCGATCGTCGGCCTTACATCGAGGGCAGCTGGAGTTATACATGCTATGGCACCAGCACCAAAGACTTAATGAATGACTTTACAAGGCACGCGAGTAATACACCGGCAGACACGAGGCTATGGCAATGCATCGACTACGGATACGATGTCAGTGTGGGCAATGTAATCCTTAGTTCCATTGGCCTCGCTCACAAGTGTCTCGAGGATGTCGCCAACGACTCTTATTCAAGACTCAAGGATGTGGCCAAACTGTACTCGGATAAATTCGTGCATGTACATCGCATTAGAGTTGACTTTTACTACAAATACCTGAATGATTTTAGAAATCTCGTTCAAAGCGTGAATGCAAAGAATGTGCAACGTTATCGCGCATCCATTAATTATCAATAGCGACGATTCATACATTCTAATGACACTACAACGAAACACTATGCTTAAACATTATAATAAATAATAATAAGCTAAACTATTGCGTAGTATTTATTAAATCCAACCAAATGCTGAAGATGCCTGACTTCTAAGACTTTGCACAGCACGAGTGGGACTAAAGCGTTTCCTGCTCTTTTCAATTGTGTTTACAGTATTAATGGCGATATTGTTGAAGGTTTCCTGCCAAATGAGCTTCTCCGTCGCATTGATCTCGATCAGCTTATCCACTACGTCACCTGGTAGTAGACGTTTCTTTGGGTCAACCTCTAATAGTCGATTGGTGGCATGAACAAGTTTAACGTAGACGGACGCAGGGAAAAAACCGAACTGTCTAAGTGCCAATTTGGGTCCCGCTTTATTGCCGTAGACTCGACTTAGCTTGTCCATGCTCTTTTCAATCTCACTAGCTGGTAGCGCCTTATGGGAATGATTGTAAAGAAGGAAGAATTGATACATAATAGCTTGATAAATCACCATGCCGGTTGCCCATGCATCGCTCTTAGCGTTAACATAGCGTCCCACACCTTCCGTAGGGATTTCCCTTGGATTTGATCCGCCAATGTGCATATGGTAGAAACCGACAAGTATAACTGTGGGTTTTATCTTTGGATGGATCTGAGAAATAAATATGTCTAATGCAATTGGTATGGTGTTAGCTACTTCATCTTCTTTTGATGCATAACAAATAGAGCTACTTACTATTCTTTGTAATATCACCGTGTACTAGCTTAATCTTGTGGAGGAAAGCAACAGTCTCAATGAGTTGTCGAGACAATTCGGCCCAAACTTTTTTGAAGTTTGGACCTTGGTATTCTTCGATGAACTGAGGAAAATGCTTGACATTACCCTCGTACCGATAACCGGTGCAACCAATCTTGCCATTGAGCAGGAATGAAATAACTCGTTCAGGGATTCGTGCAAATATCGTGCCGTATTGCTTGCCTTTTAATTGCCTCTCGCTCTTTAGAAGCTGCAAGCAACAATCATATAGCAATAATAATAATAGGTAAATAAGCCATTGTATTTACTAGATCAAGAGTGTTACTTACCTTATTCATCCTGTCTTCATTTTCCAAGTCTTGTGGGTTTCGTGAACATTGTAGAATCATCTTAAAGTCATCCAATTCAGCGAGTGCCGTAGGACGCGACTTTGATACCCATTCTTTAATGGTAATGTTTGATTGACCAGCGTTGAAACCATCCATCGGTATTACTTTTTCTATCGGTATTACTTTTTCTATCGGTATTACTTTTTCTATCGGTGATCGATCAATATCCACGTCATTGGCCAGAGGTACAGTAATTTCTACTATCTCATTTGGAAATCCAATTGGACTAAACATGCCATTTGCATCCAATCGAAAGCTGGCAGCACTAACGGATACGACATCGGTAAGGGCAATAATGCCTATTAGTCCAATGGTAGCTACCAAGGAACTAATACGCATTTTCAATGGTTAATATAAAAAATAACTCGTTAATATAACGTTAACAAATAAGAAAGAAATAGATGGTTAGATAGATATAATAAGTTAGAGAAGTTAGATGGAAATTAGCAATCAGCAATTAAGGGATAATCCTTAATGGTTGGCAAGAACATGGATTTAAATATCTGGAACGAGAAGCAGTAACTCAGAAGTAAAAAATGGCCAGCTTCATACGACTACACGTGGCATATTGATGCAATTTATGCATTTGCTACTTTTAGGGTTCCTTTTTTTACATTGCTTTATTTGCTTTGATTGAAAGGCAAGTCGCTCCCCGTGTCGACCATATTTGACATAAAAACCAGCATTACTCCGACACTTCCGAATTCAATGCACTAGAACAATGAGCGGCTATTAGTAGCATAGCGGCAGTGCTGCTATCAGCGGTATAATAAGCGAAACGTTGGCAATAATCGAAATGATACCATTTGAAACGGATACGAGGCTTGTTCTCCTCATTTCTACACGATGCCCCATACCATTCCTTCTATAATTGTCTATGCTGCCTTTTGCACCATTCCGCTTCCCTTGTCTCTTCTTATAAACTAGGCAGGTACTGCTTTCATGATGATAGTGTGATTTTATTGCCATTTTATCCTATCGTAGATTTGTATAACGTGGTCAAAGTGTATATATTTCAGTACGACTAGTACAGAACATTGTTGTTGTATAATCAATGTGCACAACTGATTGTAACTATTTTACACTTTATTTCAAGGATAAAACAGCTACTGATAAGTATGTGGTTAGTTTGATTACTCGTTGTGACAATGTAAAACAAGCAAGACTACTGTAGATAGTAAATCGATAAGAGTAATAAAAAAAGAAAAAAATCAAATGGACTGACAAGCAAAGCAAAAGATGACGTCAAAATGATCTATCTAATGACATCCAAGTTTTCCTATACTTAATTGAAGTGTAAGACACGCAACGCACATCCTCTACACCTTTGATACAAAGTAGTGTTCTACAGGCTTTTTCCATCCAATTTGCGCAGTTAGCCATTTGTTGTTACGAATAAATAATAATTATGTTAACACTTACGTATTTTTAAGCGGAATAATTGGCGATAACCACCGCGGTTAATTTGTTATTTGTTGTTTGGTTCCTCTTGGTCTTGTCCTCCTTGTCTTGAATGATTGGAAGCAACGACACTTGGATGAGGGTGTGTTGGAACATCGGTTCCACTAGGAAGGCATTTGGTGATTTGAATGAAATCCAGACGAGCAACCATAACCCCGATTCCATACACGATACTCGAGTCCTTTAACTTGCATGTCCTCTTAATCATTGTTTCGATGTGTGCATCTAATAGAATAATGAATTAGTATACTGTAATAAATATCAAAGTGTAATGAGTTATACTTACCGTAAGGGATCATGACAAGTAGTAGGACACTTTCTCATTGATAGTGTGGGAGCTATGGTTGCTCGATTTGCTCAAGCACAATGTGTAGACAATATACGATAAGGTAGTGTAAGTACAGTGTAATAGGGACGATTGAACTGGAAGATGAAGATAAGTTTATTCAATTCGTACAAAATAGGACCCATATTTATAGTGGATAATGTAACATTATTCAATATTGAAACTATGGTGAGTGTTGAAGGGACATGGCTGTAATACCAACATAGATACCAATCTCATGATGCAGGAATGGTTGGGGGTAATAATGAGCAATAAGGAGCGCATCTCAGAAAGGATTACGTATACCTCTAGATACATTTAGTCAGTGGTGTTACCTTCAGATGCTCAAAAAAAAAGAGGATTACGTATACCTCTAGATACATTTCATCAATGGTGTTACCTTCAGATGTTCAAAAAAAAGAGGATTACGTATACCTCTAGATACATTTCATCAATGGTGTTACCTTCAGATGTTCAAGAAAAGGAGGATCAATGCATCAAAGTGGCACAACTCCAAAGGTTCAAAGAAAAGGAGGATTAGTGCAACAACGAGGATCAAACAGCGGAAAACAACTTATCCGTAATGGTTATCACTTTGCATCCAAGGTATGTAAGTTCTATCAACATGTCTATTATTAATATCACTAATTGCAATAGATGATATCGCGATCATTAACATTCCTCTCAACTGCTAGTGCCATAACAACTACTCAATAATAATAGTAATGCGATAATAGTGTTAACAATTGTGTTAATCTGTTTATTAATAAACTGCAAATGTTAAAGGATAAATGCGCAAATTGGATGGAAAAACACTGTATCTTTCCTTACTTAGCGTTGCTACATGTTCTTCCTCTTTGTTCCAGTTTCTTTGTCTTGAATTCTACAAGTTGTTGTATACGTACTGTTTGGAGCTTTCTCTCTCTCTCTCGTCATGACACCCGTCTATCCTGGTCAACTGTCACACGTGGAAATACTTGTACGCAATGGTGAACAACTGACGGCTTGCGCTGAATTCTACTGTTCTATCGGATTGAAGATCGTCGAACAAAATGAGCGACAACTTTGGTTGCAACACTTTTCAACGAGTGAACGCGATCAATTAACATTGCATATTGTGATTTGCGACAATATCAACGAGCAGACACCAAAGGAATGTAACAATCACATAGCAGGTCGACTTAACTTGACACTATCATGTTCTTCCTTTACTGTAAGTCGATAATACATTATTGCTTGATTGCTTGATTGATGTGTATGAAATAGTCAATGATAAGCCGTCTAGAGCAGTATCATCTGAGTTACGAACAGATTAAACTGCCCGTTGATCGTTTAAAAGTCTTGCCAATAGGTGCCAATTCTATTGAGGGCAGCAGCACCATTCCCGTACTCGTCCTACAAGATCCTATGGGTAATCGAGTTCATTTGGTCGAATGCAAAGATACAGGAGCTAAGCATACACCTGTTATACCTAATGATCCAATGGCATCGGATATGACAAAGAATCTAGCTAAAATGTCTATAAGCAATGAGAAAACATCATCATCGTCACCTAGTACAAATAACATCAAGAAACGTATTGCTGTATTGACGAGTGGTGGTGATTCATCTGGTATGAATGCAGCTGTACGTGCTATTGTACGTGTCGCCATTTCTGAGGGTTGTGAACCCTATGGCATTATTGATGGCTATCAAGGTATTTACCACTTGCAGCTATATTATATTATATTATACTAACGAATATTAATAGGTTTGGTGGATGGTGGTGATAAAATACGTCCATTCGCTTGGAATGATGTACGTGGCTACTTGAGTGTGGGTGGTACCTCCATTGGTACGGCACGCTGTCAGGAATTCCGCGAGAGACAAGGACGTCTCACGGCTGCTTACAATCTCGTTAGCAATGGGATCGACTCGCTCGTGGTCATCGGGGGTGATGGCTCGCTTACGGGTGCCGATCTATTTCGTAAGGAATGGCCGGAACTCATCGCGGAACTACACGACACCGGCCGTATCACTAAAGAACTCTTGGAACGACACAAACACTTGACAATCGTCGGCCTAGTGGGCAGTATCGATAATGACATGGCGGGTACGGATATCACCATTGGTGCCATCTCATGCGTGCATCGTATCTGCGAGTCGGTAGACAGCATTGCCAGCACGGCCACCAGTCATTCGCGTGCCTTTGTCGTCGAGGTAATGGGTCGACATTGTGGCTGGCTCGCACTCATGGCGAGTATTGCTACCGGTGCCGATTTCCTATTTGTACCGGAACGACCTCCACCAAAAAATTGGGAAGAGTTGATATGTAACTCATTACTACAGGTAAATGTGCTGTTATCGAGTGCAGTCTAGTAAGCTAATACGATGATGATGACGACGATGATGATGATGATGATGATAGAATCGACATTTAGGTAAACGAAAGCTAATTGTCATTGTGGCCGAGGGTGCTATCGATTCCGATTTGAATCCAATCAAGGCGAATTATATTCAGAAAGTATTGACGGAACGTGCCGGTCTCGACACACGAGTGACCACACTAGGTCATATTCAACGAGGCGGTGTACCAGCTGCATTTGATCGATTCCTCGTAAGTAGTCGCTAATATTGTAATTCACTAGTAGTACTTGTAATAATAACAATAATGGAATACATGCATTATGTTTGTCATCTAGGCCACAATGCAAGGTGTCGAGGCGGTAAGAGCTGTCCTACACTCTACACCGGATACACCATCGCCTATGATTGGCATTAACGAGAATAAGATTACATCAAGTCCATTGGTGGAAGCAGTGAAACTAGTAAGATGAATGTAGCTGTTTAATATAAAGATGCATGAACATTTATTATTTGATATAAATAGACGCATGAAGTTGCCAAGGCCATCGAAGAAAAAGATTTCAAACGAGCCATGGAATTGCGCGACTCGGAATTCGCTGCTAGTCACGAAACCTATGAAGCCATTACGCTGACATCAAATACACCGGACACGTCACCAAGTCAGGTAGGTAGACTAGACATGAACACATTACATACTGTCATACTGATTGTTATGCAATATTAGGGTCTTCGTATTGGTATTATGCATGTAGGAGCACCTGCTGCCGGTCTCAATGCCGCGACAAGAGCCGCCGTTCGTTTCTCGCTTAAACACGGCCATCAACCGGTGGCCATCTATAATGGATTCCCCGGGTTAATGCGTGGTGAATGCAAGGAATTCGGTTGGATGGACGTGGACGGCTGGCAAGTACGCGGTGGCTCCGAACTAGGCACCAATCGATTCCAGCCCAATGATGATTTCGGTCAAGTCGCGTATCAAATGCAACGATACAATCTACAAGCATTGATGATTATCGGTGGTTTCGAGGCATATACGGCATTATACGCGCTACAACAACAACGACCGCATTATCCGGCCTTCTGTATTCCGATGATTCATCTACCGGCCACACTGTCGAATAATGTACCAGGTACGGAATACTCGCTTGGATGTGACACGGCCATGAATGTTATCGTGGAGTCGTGCGATCGTATCAAACAAAGTGCCACTGCTAGTCGACGTCGTGTATTTGTGGTGGAAGTGCAAGGAGGCGAATGCGGATTTCTAGCCACTATGGCTGGATTAGCAGTAAGTAAATTGTTACTCGTTAATATTAGAAATAACAAGTATATATTTGTATAAACTAGGCTGGTGCCACTTGTGTCTACATTCCAGAAGATGGTATATCATTGTCACGTATTCAGTCGGATGTACAACACTTGATTCGTCTTTATTCATTACCGGGTAATAAGGGACGACAAGGCACGATTGTCCTACGAACGGAATCAGCCTCATCGACTTATACGACGGATGTACTGGCGGATATCTTCAAGGATGAAGCGCATAACCTATTCGATGCTAGAACCTCGGTACTTGGTCATTTACAGCAGGGCGGCACACCATCCCCACTAGATCGTATTAGAGCCACAAATCTAGCTGTTCGCTGCATAGACTGGCTGGTGAAAACGGCACGCGAAGAAACACCAAGTCCTTCGCCCTACTCCGTGTATACCACGAGTGAAACATCAGCGGCTGTGGTTGGCATTCGTAGTTCGAGCGTCGTCTACTCGCCCATCACACAATTGTGGACGGAAGACACTGACCGTGCACATCGACGTGCTATTCATCAATGGTGGCGACCATTAAGCGCGTTAATACGCGTATTTGCCAAGTATGGCATTGTTGAAGCACAAGATGATGGCGAGCATATCAGTAATGCTTACCCAACGTTGAATACATCAGAAGTAGTAGAGGAAGTGGCCGCTAATCTATTCGTAGAGAAACATGATCCAAGTGAAATACGCGAGTCTGAAGTAGAAAACCGAGGTTGGTCACGATAATCAACATCGTGTAACGACACTCGAGATTAGTATAATAAAGTCTAGCATATCATAAATGATTATCAATTATCGTCATCGTCTATTTATATATATATTTACATTGATACAGTTCATATATCATATATCGTGTATTACAACCAAACAAATGCATGTAAACCATTGAGTTCTCATTGTTTATATTTTATTATATGTAATAGAGCATTATCCTGTTACTGAACTTGAGTCTGCTGAAAATACTTGTATTGGTTAATTCTGTGTCTTGGCTGTAACAAGGACATTTGCAATGCATACTGGTTTTTTAAGGCCATAGTTGCTTTAAAAATACACACATTGTGAAAGGGAAAGTGAGATGTATAAAATATTGCCATTTCCATCATCATCACAATAATAGTTACAAGTATCATCATCATCGTCAATAGGAGCATTGATTCCTTGTCTCCTTCCATTATTGGCATTTTTATTCTTGGCTCTTTTGTTCTATGCTACATTGTTTCTCTTTATTTCCTCATCCAACCGCACTAATTCACCTTCTATTTAACCAGTACTGCTATACTGATAGTGTTTTTGAAGTTGAACAACAAGTATGCCATCGTCGAAGAACGGGCAAAAGTCCACAAGTAGCGGTGGTAGCGGTGGTAACCAGCGCGTTACTAACATTACTATCGAACAGCCGCGTGCCTATACAATGCCTGGTCGTGCTACACTTCCACTAACGCAGTATCAGTCTTCATCGGGACATGCTTCCAGTAATGACGTTATAGTCACCACGCCTGGTGGCAGTGAATTGAACAGTCCAGAGGGCAACGTTACTATGCCAGCCGCCACTTTACCACGACGACAACAGCAACAACGGGAACGCGCCTCAGTGTTTACCATGCCAATGTCACCGACAAACGCTGCTGCTGCTGCTACTTCTAGCGACACGGCATTTCCTATCGAATCTACTGGTGGCACCTCTCGTCATACGAATGGTAATAATGGTCAGCGTGAACAATTCGTATCAGCAAGTGATGTGGAAAAATCGAATAGTCATAGTAATTTGATGGATGACACGGATACAACAATGCCTGTATTGACGAGTAGTCCACCGCGTACCGCCTCGCCTGCAGCATCATTGTCTAATATGAGCATGAGAACATCTAATCATACGAGTACGACCTCGTTAACCTCGGTTGCTGCTCATGCTGCTGCTGCAATGCTTACGGCCGTTACAGGACGTAGCATGTCGGTGAATCTACCGGTAGGTACTGGTGGTGGCAGTAGTAGTAATGCTGCTAATGGCGGTAATGCTGATCCAATATCACGCCCACGTTCACCCTTACAACACTTTACTCTACCGAAAATGAAACGATCAGCTGCTACGTCTGTATCAAAGATAGAAGCAGTGGCTACACCCAACACGGATGGTTCAGGTGAACGAGATAACAATAATAATAATAATAATGAGCAAGATGGAGCAATGAATGATACAGATGGATCTTCATCGATAGAAGTTGGTAACGACTCGGTGGATACGACATCGAGTGTAGCTCGTAAACGTCAAAGTAGCACTAGCGAGAGTCAGTTGAAAGCCGTGCAACAAGCATCGAATACAGCAGCTAGTAATATTACCAGTTTAAGGAAACGAAACCTAGATTTCCACGCTCTATTTCCTACTATACCAGTGGGTGAGATTCTAGTCGATGGTAAGTGATCATTACATTATTATAGTACAATGAAATAACATATACTCATTATGTTATGCTATATCACATTAGATTACAACTGTGCTATGCAAAAGGAAATCCTCGTACAGGGTCGTCTTTACATAAGCGAGCGAAATGTCTGTTTCTATGCCAACATCTTCGGTTGGGTCACCAATTTGATCATTCCATTCTCGCAACTATTGGCCGTTGAGAAGCGGAACACGGCGTTTGTTATTCCCAATGCCATTCAATTGGCATCGAATCAAGGTCGTTTCTTCTTTACGTCATTCCTCTTCCGTGACTCGGCCTACGCGAACCTAGTCGATACGTGGAAACGATGCCGAGCCGCAGAAGAAGCAGTGCACCTAATAGCCGAAGGAGATCATACTACACCGACTAATATCGCTAATGGCGAGGATGACACGGAAGGGAATCGAGATATCGCTGCTGCTATTGCGTCATCTGGATCACCACCACCACCTGCCATGGCTATATTGCCACGACTAGTGGAGGGATATCAGAGTACATTTGTCGATGGCTACATTGCTAATAATGCAAGTCAAGAACAATTGGTCAATGTTAGTCAACCAACTACACCGGGCATTATTAACGAGGAGAACAGCGAGGATCAAGCCATCGAGGAGGATGGACAACAATGGCGACGAGGTCTCGATGAAGATCGTGGTGGATTAGCGGTGACTGATTCACAACGAGAACCATTAAGCGATGGTGGCTACACGGAAACCGAACAGGATGATCATGGTGAGTAATACAAACACATACCGTATATAAATATATACTAATGAATGGAATAGGTACAACACCATTTTCTCGTTGGAGGAAACGTATTGTTAGTTCGAGAAGCTTGAAGGCGAAGAAGGATGGTCCCTCCTTGATATCACAAAGTGGACATGGAACGGAAATTGATTCGGATGAGCAAGCGGAAGGCTCTGATGTTGCAAATGGACATCCAGCTCAATTGGGGCAGCATCGACCACGTCGTCCTCATCGAGGACATCATCACAAATCACATGGACACGGTCATGGCAATGACGATAAAGAGATGTCCGACACTGAGGGAGCAGATGGCAATGTCGATGCCTTACCCGTACTTGATGCTGATATCACATGCGAGTGTGGTCAGGATGGTACACACGATAAGGAACAACAAGCGGTCGACACGATTATCGAGGCATCATTACCCGTCGTGTTTAAGACGTTATTTGGTACGGATACCGCCTATATGGCTCGATTCCATACGGATGATCAAAAGAATAAGCGTAAGTAGAATGATGATTGAGTACTTGCAAGATACTAATATTACTTCTATGATTAGATGTCAAATATGGAGAATGGCATACAGGAAGTGATAATAATGAAATGCGTAATTTATCCTACGAGATTCCTATTCGTAATCCATTAGGTAATCACTACATCATGTCCATGCTTGATAACGAATAGTTAGTTAATCATTAGTGTCATTATCATGATTATCCTATAGGTCCCAAGAGTACACGTGCCAATATTGTCGAGCGTATTGTACATAAAGATCTTAAAAGGTAATAAGCAGTGTGTGTAGCATGCATGCCAATATAATACTAATATATATATACGGGCAATAGTTTCACGACCATCATGAGTACGGTTAATACACCGGATGTACCACAAGGCAGTAATTTCCACTCGATCACCCGAGTGTGTATGATGCGATGTGCTCAGCCGAATCGTACGCGTTTACGCGTCACCTGCAAGGTGGAATGGCAAAAGAGTACATGGCTCAAAGGCCCCATCGAGAAGGGCGTGCTAGAGGGTAATCAGGGCTTTTATCGTGCTTTAGCAGAGGATGTCAAACGCTACTTGAAAGCACCACAACCCTCCGTGGATCATAAGAGTAATATGGCGCAAGAGGGACATCCACGAAGGAGACGTGGCTCTCGTGCACATAACGCCGTTGGTGCCACACCCGGTGATCGCCATCGTCACTTGGCTGATGCCGATGCCTCCATGGACACGTCAAAGAGCTTCATCAACAACAACAATGATGATGATGCTCACAAGTCAGAGTCATCACTTATATCCTCCATTATTGACGGGGTATTCGGATGGTTTACACCGGTCCGCTTACTTGGACTTGCCGTGTTGACCCTCTGCTTGGCCATTAACATTTGGTGTTGGTATCAATTGACGGGACCTGCTGCCGCACCAGTACCGCGTACCGCATACCGTGGATCATCCAGCGGATGGACAGCAGATGGTGCCAATCATGCCAATTATGCGGATATGGCAAATAAAGCAAGAGCTTACTCGATGATGGGCGACACGGCCAACACCGGTGAAGCCATGGATCGATTGTTGTCATTCCTGGCCGAACTACGTCGTACTCATGAAGAATCGCCCGATTCCTCTTTATATCTCGCGGAGATGGATCATCTTCGACAACGATTGATTGCCTCGTATACACGATTCCGCCAACTGGATCTACGTGTCATTGAGTTAACCCGTAAAATTGTAGATATCGATCGTGAATTACGTAATCTAATGCATACGGTTGAAGCGGAACGTGCACTACTCATCAATGAAATGGATCATATTGTTAGTGTATACGATATGCCACCGGATAGTGACGCGTCTTCTCCATCCACCGATGATACAAGCAATGCCTCACCTCCGGTGAATGATGAGCAAGCGAATACTGAATCAAATAAGATGTCACCCTCATCAGCATCATCAGAGAATGATGGTACTGCTAGTCCAGCGATTGCCACTGAAACGACACAAACATAGTCTAGTTTTAACGATGAGTTTCTTTTTCTTTTTCTTCTTGCATAGTATAAGAGGATGGTGGCTTCTTTTATTATTCCATCGATATCATTCTATACTGCTGAATGATCATATTATCTGATGCTATCTATCTATATCTATATATATATATATACGTGTTATACTAGCGATATCCAATTAGTATTTATATTCATGTTTACTCACATAATCAATAAATCACAACAAGGTTTACATTTTATTCAATGGTATGGCTAATGATTGGATTGCACGATTTAACTTGTAGGCCAGTAGTTTGTTACCACTAATGGTATTCCTGCCAGCTTGATTAGATGGCGGGCCACAAAGACGTCCAGCCACGATATCGGACCAAGTAGTGATTGGTAAGGATATGGTGACATCAGGTCGTCCGATGGCACCCGATACAAAGAGGTGACGAGCACCATCTGCTGTATCATTATCCTTTCTTAGATTTAACGTGTAGTAAACCTCATGTCCACTAGGCAATTGAATACAAAGTAGGAAGGAGGCATTTGTATCGACAATCAATTGTTGACGCCGATGTGGATCTAGTGTATTTAACTTCATCGAAATTAACTGAGCAATTTGTTCTGCCGTCTGCATATTGATAGAATAGTAGTAGTT
The DNA here is from genome assembly GCA_025201365.1 of Syncephalis plumigaleata. Taxonomy (NCBI): domain Eukaryota; kingdom Fungi; phylum Zoopagomycota; class Zoopagomycetes; order Zoopagales; family Piptocephalidaceae; genus Syncephalis; species Syncephalis plumigaleata. The sequence goes on along the minus strand of JAIXMF010000067.1, from coordinate 14,373 downwards.
ATAAAAGTAAATAGAGTGATAATGTTGAGCAATAAGAACAAATCGATATGATACAGAGAAGTAGCCAGCAAGCATGGAGATATTATACCATCGACCTGTATTTATATTGGCATTAGTAATGGCATGATTGCCAATCTATAAAATGCACATAGATTGGGGTGAACTTTGATAAGATACGATGCCTCGTATTGGTAATACTACCACAGCTGAGCTGCTTAATGTCACCTATGGTATACGATTATTTCATGCTCAATAGAATGAGTAAATTCTCGTTGGGGTAAATTAGATTGTGTACACATGCACGTATATGAATATATGGACATTGATATTCATCTGCATGTTTGTTGTTACATCGTCTTGACCATTCTAGATTGTATATCAAGTGTCTAGTTTTATATTCAATCTACTAGTATATCATTGATACTATTTCTTCACAAGCCATTAGGGATATCTACACGGATAAAACGTAATATTATTCCGAAGGTATATCACCTCTTCTCCAATCAGCGTCATGATTGTAGAAACAGTTGATGTACAATAAGTACAGTATCGGTAATACGAAAGTACTACATAAATATCAATTCATGATGATGATGATGATGGTTTCCTTACAATTCCTTTATATTAACTGGTTCCTTTGTAAACACAGTCAATTCGTGCAGGACAACACAGCTTGTTCATAAGTGGTAGCTTTCTTCTTTTCACTTCATTACTCTGCTTGATGTTATTAGTTACTCCTACAATAGGGTCATAATCAGGTAGTTTCTCTATCTCTCCTTCTTTCTTCTTCTTTCTTCTTCTTTCTCTTTCATTTGTATATTCACACGAATAAGGGTTATCTTTAGAATCTGCAATGTCAACTTCGTCTACTACCACTGCTGCGAGTACTATTGACCATTTGAATAAACTGTGTCATTCCTTGCGTCGTACAGGCACATGGCGTATTCCATCTCCTCCAACATGTAGGAAACGTGCCAGTGTCGCAGCTATTCTACGTGTTGTCCCTACCATACCAGTGGATGACACTACAGTATCAGGTAAGTAATAGTAATAGTCTCAAGCAGTGTGAAATACGAAAAACACGCGTGTGTTCATTAGTAGATACTGCGGTCGTATGGAGGGTGACCTATGATATGTAAAGAATGCTGCTAACAAAGATACGGAAACAACATATTGTTTTAGAATTGGCCTCTCCCAATGTTAGCACAGCCAATGACGGAGACTTGGCTGCATTCTTTGATTGTAAGTGTCGTATTACTTGTAATAGCACAATAGTTACTAATGTATCATCTATTTGTAATGAATATTCACAGTACCATGGGTCAAGTCAGGAGTAGCTGAACTATTGTTTATTCGTCGTACTTCTAATCCACAGGATCCATGGTCTGGTCAGGTATAGATGATATATATATATAAATGAGGATGTTTACTAAATTATACACGGATAGATTGCGTTCCCAGGCGGTAAACGGGAAAGTGGTGAAACTGATCGAGAAACAGCTGAACGCGAGACCAAAGAGGAAGTAGGACTTGATTTAAGATCTAGCGCGTAAGTACAACAAATATACTCGTATGATTACACAGCACTCATAACAAGATCATTGCTATTTATCATGATAGATTTACATTCCTTGGTGCACTAGATGAACGTGAAGTAACCACACGATTTGGTCGTCGCTTACTATTGATCTTATGTCCATTTGGTAAGATACTTGCTCATCTAATGTTACTGTATGAATGGCACACTAATATGAATCATATTGATAGTGTATCTTCAATTGACACCTACCACGCCAGAATCGACTATATCATTAGGGGAGGTGGCATCATTGCATTGGTGCTCGTTGGACTATCTACTCACTGCACCACGACCGCATGCTATTCGTATTGATATTGCACCACGTCTCTTACCTCGTTTCATTACTGCAGCTGCCGGTAAAGGCCATAGCAGTTCTCGATCATCGTCATCATCGTCATCATCGGGATCTCGACGTAAATCATCGGCCAACACATCATCACCCTCAACTGTTGCACCGGCATCACCGCCAAATAAGATTGTTGCTGGTATGGCACGTCTAGTCTACGTCATTACGAGTTGGGTGTTGGGTGCAGTACGCCTGGAAACTATTCGACTACCCGATACCGAGGTACCACTATGGGGATTAACACTGACCATGGCATTGGATCTACTGGAGCACACAAAAGTGAAGGTACGACATGGACGAGGATGGCCACGATTCGATCGAAGAGACCTTGACTTTTGGCAGCAACTTTTCGGTAAATTCCTTAATGTTCGTAGCGGTGAAGCTGATCGGTAAGTGATGCTCTCTCTCTCTTATTACTAGTATAACAATTGATATGATTACTTATGCTTTGTTAATAGTTCATTAGCACGATATTATCAAGCACTTATGCTTGCCATCTTATTCACCTCCATCAATCGAGCACTCATCGGATGGATTATTGTATACAATTTGAAAAGCTATTTTCCCATTCTACGTGAACGTTTAGCGGATGCTTTGTTAACAGTGGTTGATTTGTAATAAAATTGTAACAAGCTAGTCATGCTACTGCTCTTATTACACCACTTGTTAGTATGAGTAGTACTAGCGATATTGGAATGCATAACTTATGCTGCACGACGATCGGTCAGTGAGAGATTAGCCAATCACATTCATCGTATGATTCTGTTCCTACAATATCACGTGATATTATGCGTATTTTCCTTTTTCATAATTTGACGTGTGGTTCCATTCCCGTTTCATTTCCTCGTTCCAGCGTCTATTTGTTCTTTATCATGTCGTCATTGGCCAGCAACAACAACAACGCCACGCAAGTACCGCTGCTTCAAAGCGTGTGTCCAGCTTTGAAACTAATTGCTCGTGGCAAAGTACGCGATTTATACGAAGTTGACGACTCGTCACTTTTATTCGTGGCAACTGACCGTGTTAGTGCATTTGACGTAGTTATGAAGAATGTATGCTCAACGAGACTTGAAAAGTAAAGCGATAGAACATAGGCTAGACCATTAACTCGTGGTGGTTATTTAGGGCATCCCAGGCAAAGGCAAGATCCTCACCCAGTTATCCGTGTTCTGGTTCCAACTACTAGCGGATCAATTGCCATCGCATTTGATAACTGCTGATATTGATGCTATGCCAGCATCAGTACAACAGTATCGTGATCAACTTGCCGGTCGTTCACTACTTGTTCGTAAATTGATCATTCTACCGATTGAGGCTATTGTGCGTGGCTATATCACAGGCAAGTATACTACGCGTAGTAATTCATTTCAACGTGCCGTGCCGTGACATGGATTAACGTATCATGCAAATAGGTTCTGGATGGGTGGAATACCAGAAGAATGGCACTGTATCGGATATCCCATTACCAGATGGTCTACGACAATGTCAAGTATTGGCTGCACCATTGTTTACACCAAGCACGAAGGCAGAGATTGGTCAACATGGTAGATAGAATGAATTGTAGCGTATTTATTCATGGATATTGGATGATTAATACATGACTATTAGACGAGAACATTCATCCGGATGTAGTGAAAGATATGATTGGCGAGGAACTTACCGATAAAGTGGCCAGTGCAGCTATCTCACTTTATCAAAAGGTAACAATATCAATAGTAGCAGAGGTGATCAGTGATTAACTTGTTTATACAGGCTGCAGAGTATGCACGCGAACGTGGCATTATTATTGCAGATACAAAGTTTGAATTTGGCGTGGATAAACAAGGACAACTTACTATTGCCGATGAAGTACTTACACCGGATTCATCTCGATTCTGGCCTTTAGATAAATACGCAGTTGGTCGTGATCAAGAAAGGTAGGCGTCGTTGTAATAATGACAATATATATCATGTATACGTATTTATTCTATTCTATTCCATTTAGTTTTGATAAGCAATTCTTGCGCAATTATCTACTCGAGAATAACTTTGACAAAAAGACCAGTGTAGAATTGCCGGATCATGTCATTCGTGACACGTTAAACAAGTACATTGACGTCTATACTCGTCTTACGGGTCAGCAACCTCTTCTATAAGAAGAAGGACTATGAAGGTTATAGTAGGGTAGTAGGACGTGTATTAAAGGACTATTACTATTACCATTACAACGACTATTACCATGCCACATTGGTGTAACACCTAGGCATAATAAAGGCATGCTTGTCTACTAGCCATGCTTTAATGAACTACACGTGTATTCTGGTTGGATACCACGTATTATTACACATTTATCTAGAATATGCCAAGGATTAATGACATTTGTAGGTGTACATGTAGAGTGCGATGATGGCATGTAGACAACCATAAATGCGTAGAGGAGGGTAAGCAGATGAATATGGATGTGTACATGTGCTAGTGTCTAACAAATAAGAATGAACAAGTAAGACAGTCAATGCATATCATCCACTAATGAGCACCTCTCATTATATGCAATTGAGCAATTTAACTGGTAAATAATGATACGCATAAACCACTTGTCAATTTATACTCCGCTGTCGGACAAATAATAAGCAACATCATCAATAATGCTCTAGTAATGGATATTAGTGATCTATCTATCTATTTACTAACCTCATTAATCATCCATGTGGCAACTACCATTCGTAACGTGTATGTATGCGTGCATGTATGCGTGCGTACTATCTAGTGTGTGTGTGTGTGTGTGTGTGCGTGTACATACTATGTGTAGTGCGTGTAGTGTGTGGATGTATGCGTGGCGACAACAAGTAGGCGTGTGCGTGGTGATGGTGGTGGTGGTGGTTCAAGGGATCCACGTGTCGTCTTCGTGCTCACTAATCGTCCGCTTCCTTTTCTCTATCACCACTATACCACCACGTCTTTGCTTCCTTTCGGTTTATTATTCTGGCCCTAGTCGTTCAGCGTTTTCTTTCCCTATTTGCCTATCGCTTACTTTCCTCGAACCGTGTAGTATATGCGTGGTATTCTACTATTTCCAAGTCGTTCACTATAAACGTACTTTGCGTGTTAGGCGGTCGTCGTCGTCGTCGTTTCAACCACCTTGGCTACCCTCATAAGCAAGCATATAACACTCTCTTTCTCTTTCTTCTATTCCACCTACACTTGACTTACATACTCTCGTCGCCTACCGCCTATCTCTTCATTACACCACTCGTCAGCTCTCTATTACATCTGTCGCCGCTTATTATTGTTTATGCATACACGGTGCCCTTGCATCTAAACGTTTCTATTCTCAATACCATTCCATTTACTACTACTACTACTACTACTACTACTACTACTATTGAAGAGGACTATATCGTATGCGTGTACTTGTGCATGTCCATCAACTATACTGGGTAAGTATTGTGGATAGGATAGGATTTCATGTGTAGGAAAGTCGTCGTCGTCTTCGTCGTTGTTGTTATACTATTCGAGTATGCTCGTGTGTAAACAAAGACTAAAAATAACGGGTGTACCAACTGCTTGTCTCTCGTATGCCAAGCACTATTTAAGATAGCAACGGATGTGCATCATTAATGAACAACAAACAAACTCTATTAATGTCTTGGATATCGCTTATGCCAAGCATATTGCTTAGCTGGCTAGGCTTGCTAATTCATCATCACTATCATTAGCACTATATGATATACGTATAAAACACTATTGATTGTTCAACAGGATCATATCATTGGCGGGGAATGCTTGACATGCATATAATACTCTAGATAATCATCAGTGACTAACTCTTTTATTTATTTATATAGTGCATCCAGTAGATATACTATACGCTATTGATTTTACTATTGTCGAACGATACTAGTACGCATACGCTTATCGTCTCCTCTCTCTCTTTCTCTCATTCTTTTTTGATATAATAATACATACATACACAACTATATTCGTACATACATACGCACAAGAACAACTGCACCAACATCACACCTTCATTGATTACGTGCAGTTTTCGACTTAATTGTGATAGCCGACATCCGACAATTCCACCGTCATTTGTATCAGCTTCCACGCCTATTGTAGTAGGATTAACGTGTACGGTACTGATTCGAAAGCTTGCTAAGGAGACGTAACAGAGTGCAACTGAATTGGTAACCATTCGGTTTCATGACTACCTCGGATGCCCCTTCGGTGGCACCATTGCCAGCAGCACAAGTCGATGAGGCGGATGATAGCAACTCCGTTACATCGGTTTCTAGTGTGGAAGACGATGAAACTGATGAATTTGTAGACTTACCCGATAGCAATGAAATTAGCATCAATGATCCATTATTAGCAGCAATAGATCCATCGACCATCGATCCTAATGCTGTCGTTGATGACAATGTTGCTTCGGGGCAACACTCGCCACCCTCCGAGGCGCAACAACGTCGAAAGTCACCTGGAGGAAAGTCGCGTAGTTTTCAAAACTTGAACGTCTCCGGTTCGGCAGGTTTAGCTGGCTCGTCGAAAGGCATACCTAAGAATTCAGTCGCACATACGGAAGCATTAATTCGTGCACTACGTCAAAAAGTGCAGGATAAGGAAGCGGAAGCAGGTATGGCGGCGGATATCGGTCAGATGCTGCTAAAGGAGATCGACGAGCTAAAAGGACGCCTGGAACGCTACGAGATGCCGGATCAAGCAAAGTTGGAAGCCAGCGCCATTACTCGATTGTTGGAGCTTCGAAAGGACTACGACTTGTACATGGCGGCTACTGCTGCGGCAGCTGCTGCCAATTCCGGCAACAACAGCAGTGGAGGCACACCACGTACTCCGGGTATGCGTCGTAAAACGAACGATCAACTCATGGAACGACCGTCAGTTGGATCGCCCCGACTATCTCCCGAGGAGGAGTCGTTCATACCGCCGGCAGTAGCTAGTGCCGCAGCAGCAGTGGCCAATCAAGAGAATCTGATGCACAACCAGTTGATACTTGCATCGGAAATCGCCAGCGACTTGTTGCAACAGGCGGCTCAGCTTAGCACGCAGATCATTCATTTGGAGGAGGCACGTTCACGACTCGAGATACAAGCGAGTGAGCAAGAAAATGAAATTGACTTCCTGCAGAAACAACTGAAGCGAAGTGCCGAACTCGAGGAAGAGGCGCAGGATACAACCTGGAATCTGGAACTGGCCAACCAAGAGTTACGCAGTCAATTGCATGACAGTCAACAGGCATTGGCCAAAGCAACACACGAGCATGGACGCACGCAACACGCACTTGCACTCGCCACCGATACCATTGATCAGCTGAAAGAGCAAGAAAGCAAGTTGCAGCTTCAATTGGAACGTACGAAACTACGACACGAGCAAGAAATGAGCGATATGCGTAAATCGGTCAATACGTTGCAACGCGACAAAGCCCAGCTCACGAAGAAAGTCGAGGAGATGAGTCGTGAAATGGCGGGACGACGACCTCGTGGCGCCACTGACACTCGTCCACAAACACCTGATCCATCGCAGATGGGCGGCATTGATTTGGAGGCGGAAGCAATGAGGATGGCCAAAGAGATGACCTCTCGTAATTTGCCCGAATTCTTTGAAGATCTGGAGAATGATCCCGACGTTCAAGCGGGCCTAGCCAGTCTCGGCTCATCGATGCGCGTACAAACATTGCAGTCCGAATCGCTGAACTCATCGTTGTTGCAGGCACATCGAGCGGTTGCTGCACTACGCTCTTCGTTGAATCGTGAGAAACTGGAAAAGGCCGAGCTACGTCGAATGCTAGACCAAAGCCAGGAAACGATCGAGTCTATTCGTCGAAATCAACTCAATACAGCTCATGAGATGCCCGATCTAGATGACGCGTCCAGTGCCAGTGAATCCGATCCCGAACTTCGCGAAACTATTAGCGACGAGGAGTTGCAAAGTGGCGACAATGCAGAACGTGCCTCATCGCCTGAATCTTCATCGGCAGCCCATCGATCTCAGCGCAAATCACGTCTTCGCAAACTACGCGGTGGACGTCGTCGTAAGCAACGCAGCCGTTCACGTCGTCGCGATCGTCAATCACCACGCGCGCGTACGCCATTGCACCTAGAGTTTACACATGAAAACTTGCCGGGCAACAACTTGTTCGACGAGCTATCCGTTCACTCGCCTATATCGACACCGGGTACAGGTACCACAACACCGTTCTTTGGTGCGCCCACACCTTTATCGGCAACAATTGATGCGGAATTAATGGGACACGTCGAGACATCGAATGCCGAGACACAGACCGATATCATTCCTGTCGACGCCACTGGTGACGTTGCAACACGCGACCTAGCCTCCGAATCACAGACTGTCGAAGTAACCAAGAATGTACCAGTTGAAGTCATCAAGGAAGTTGAAGTCATCAAAGAAGTGGAGGTGATCAAAGAAGTCGAAGTCATCAAGGAAGTGGAGGTGATCAGGGAAGTAGAGGTCATCAAAGAAGTGGAGGTGCCAGTCGAGGTCATCAAGGAAGTAGAGGTGATCAAGAAGGTTGAGGTACCGGTCGAAGTCATCAAAGAAGTGAAGGTTGAAGTCATCAAAGAGGTCGAGGTCATCAAGGAGGTACCATTCGAGATTATCAAGGAAGTAGAGAGGATCAAAGAGGTGCCGGTTGAGGTTAAAGTTGAAGTGCCAGTCATCAAGGAAGTCGAGGTCATCAAGGAAATCATCAAGGAGGTGCCGGTTGAGGTCATTAAAGAAGTCGAAGTCATCAAGGAAGTACCGGTGGAGGTACCGGTAGAGGTCATCAAAGAGGTGGAAGTCATCAAGGAAGTAGAGGTGATCAAGGAGGTGTCTGTAGTTAAAGAGGTGCCGGTACAAGTGATCAAGGAAGTGATCAAGGAAGTGCCCGTTATCAAGGAAGTCGAAGTGGTTAAAGAGGTGCCTCTTACCAGAGAAGTTGAAGTGACCAAGGAGATTGAGGTGCCGGTAGAAGTGGTCAAAGAAGTGCCGGTAGAAATCATCAAGGAGATTGAGGTGATCAAGGAGATACCGGTGGAGGTCATTAAAGAAGTACCGGTAGAAGTTATCAAAGAAGTCGAGGTCATCAAGGAAATCATCAAGGAGGTGCCGGTAGAGGTCATTAAAGAGGTCAAGATTGAGGTGCCGGTCGAGGTCATCAAGGAAGTTATTAAGGAAGTGCCTGTTGAAGTTGTACGCGAAGTGATCAAGGAAGTACCGGTTGAAATCATCAAGGAAGTCGTCAAGGAAATCCCGGTCGAAGTGATCAAGGAAGTTAAAGTGGAGGTACCGATTGAGCTTATCAAGGAAGTCATTAAAGAAGTGCCAATCGAGGTGCCGGTAGAAGTCATTAAGGAGGTGAAGGTTGAGGTGCCGGTTGAAGTGATCAAGGAAGTCATTAAAGAGGTGCCAGTGGAAGTGATCAAGGAAGTCAAGGTGGAGGTGCCAGTTGAGGTCATTAAAGAGGTGAAGGTCGAAGTAATCAAAGAGGTGAAGGTGGAGGTGCCAGTTGAGGTGATCAAGGAAGTCAAAGTACCGGTGGAAGTTATCAAGGAGGTTGAAGTTACCATTGAAGTACCGGTGGAAGTCATTAAAGAGGTTGAAGTCATCAAGGAAGTACCGGTGAAAGTGGAAACCGCTCCTCTTGTCGATACGTATGTCGCCTTCACACAGACCGATGTACCATATCCTGCCGCTCTATCCTATGCTAGTGTTGGTATTCAAGTATCACTCGATGTAAGTGTACATAAATAGATATATATATATGTTTTTGTGACATCGTTATTAACCATTTATTAATTGTTATTATTCTACGCGATAGACGCCTAAACCATTGCCATCATGGAAACAAGGCAGTCAAACACCGGATGTCAATCGACGTGACTCGACGTTTGTTCTAGTTCAAGACAAGCCAGATCCATCAACACCGATGATAAAAGAAAAGTCAAATACACGCGCTCTACCACCACCATTACGCATTCCTGAACCTGGCCTACTGACTACATCACAGAAACGTGACTCCCACATCTCGTTGATCAGTGGTATTGCTACTCGACAGACACCTACAACGCCTCCAGTAGCAATTACTCCCACAGCTGCTGCTACAACTAATGCTACGACTGATGCCACTGCTACTGCTACTGCTACTGATGCCGCAGCAACAGCAACAGCACCTCTATCGCCACAGCCACGTCCACGTCTCGCGTCATTCGCTGGTAATCGTAAAGTGTCAATGGTTGAGGTATCCGATCGTAACTCGGTACTTATCGATGGCGATGAAAATGGTAAACAAACAGAAGTTGATCCTGCTCCATGGGAGGCCAACAAAGTGGCACCCACCCTACAGAATACGGCATGTACAACTACTGCTGCCCAGACCGATTCCAATGTATTCCTCGAGTATGCCAAATCAGTAGTGGCCACTCATTTAGGTGTAGACCAATTGCCACCACCACGTCCTACTACGGCACCACCAGCTGCCCTACTAGCACGTAGCAATAGTCGACCAACACTCGTGCGTAATCCAACGGCCGATGCTAATATTGCTCAATTACGACATGCTGCCTCCTTCCAATTGGCACCGACCAAGCCAGAGCCTAATAAACAAGCGGCAATCATCGGTCCTCGTGTCATCGGTGGTTCTATCGATGCTACTACGCGTCAACGAGCCGAAACAGCACCGGAGCAAATGGCATTGGTGAAACAGAACAACACGATGGGTGGCTGGCAATCCTCGTATACCGATGTATTCGGTGCTCGTCGCCCTACACTTGCACCGGCATCACCCACCGATCCACTGGTGATCCAGGCGATTACACAAACGATGATCGGTGAGTATCTATTTAAATTCACCACGCGTAATATCATGGGCGGTACAGGCGAGCGTAAACATCGTCGTTTCTTCTGGGTCCACCCTTACACCAAGACACTCTACTGGAGTACGAAGGCACCCGGTAGCGATAATACCACACCATTTGGTAGATCGAACACGACGGCCAAGAGTGCACTCATCCAGTCGGTACGTGTATTCCTGGAGACCAATAACTCGGACGGACTTGCCAGCTACTTCATAATGATCACGACACCTAAACGACGCTTAAAGATTAAGGCGGACAATGACGAACGCCATCATCTATGGCTACGTGCGCTGTCCTATTTACAATCACGCTCGATGACCCCCACACCTACTACACCACTTACGATCACATCCATGCCACACTCACCGCGTATGATGATCACGGATGGTAGCAGCGATATGATGAATGGCGCAACACCAACAGCGACAATAGCAAGTCATCAAATGCCGCAATCGCCTACACGTCCCTCGCTCTCCATTGCCATTCCATCGACGATCATGTCTAATGGACAAACAGGTGCCTCTACACCTGCATTAACGCCATCCAGTGCACGATCAACCACAGTGCAACATGGCAATCATGCAACTGCCATCATGCCCAGTCAAATAAGTATGATGACAGCTGCTACCACACCCACCACTGCCAGCAACAATAATGGTGCCACCAATGGTACACCAACTACACCGGTGGCTAGATCCGCACCCTCTAACAATACCTCGCAGCATAACACAATGTCATCGGCTCGTTCGATTATTAGTCGTCCCAGCATGTCTAGACTCTTTTCGGCATTCCATTCACATAGCCCGTCCACTGCCACTGCTGCACCCACCATAGCAGAAGGTGCGGCAAGTAGCGTGCAGCATGATGGTCATGTTCATCAACCAGCTGGCACCTGTGTACATCATCAACGGGAGATGTCATTGGAAGATGATGATCTCTCGGATGAAGAGGATATTGCCAATTTGTTACGATGCTGCGATGGCAAACACGATGTAAGCCATTTATCGAAACATTAATTCATTCATTTTTCTTTTATTTTTAATACTTCTACTTTTGACTTGAAAATATTTACTATTACTTTATTACTATTTCTACTATTCTACTACTATTATTATTATTAAAATAAACATCCATGTCAACAATAATAATCATGTAATCCTTGTAGATATATGTGTATGTACATCATGTTAATAATCGATTAGAATCAATAGCAGTATAAATACGCAATTCGTAAAAGGTGGGGAAAACTATATAAAATAGAAAAATATGACACAAGCTAGTCAGTAGATTGACGAGTGAGTAAATAAACGCGCTCTATCTTTTGTCATCATGTCGAATCAGCCAACAGAACCCGATACATCCAATGATACTAATAATGAAAGCGGTAGTTCAACGCTTATACCAGAGACAGCACCCATTTATGAGGAGGAATTCGAAGTAGAAGGCATTCTTAGTATGGGTGTACCCAAGACGGTAATTCCACTTATGAACATACTGACAAGCTAGCAATTAACAACTAGGCTATATAGGGACCTCGTTACTTGATAAAATGGTTAGGCTATGAACATCCAACGTAAGTTGCAAGCATAGACTACTTGTTGTGTTGACGGGTCTAACAGTTGTTTATTAAATGAATGGATACACATCGATTGATGATAGATGGGAGCCAGAGGAACATATGGCCAATTGCGAAGAACTATTGGAGAAGTTCTGGAATGAGAATGATAATCACAATCTAATGCGAAGACGAGAAAAGTATATTCGAGAATGGGCACGAACCATGAATGTGCATCCGCCAAAGTTTCTATTTGATGAAGTGCAACCGATTAAGACTGAAGGTGTAGACGTGATTACGCCATCAATAACTAGCACGGATATAGGAAAGGGTAAGACGAAGAAGGCGAAGAAGACACCGACGACAGCAACGAAACAAAGTACAAAAAAGAAAGTAGAAAGCGTACATAAAACGGCAACACCTACTGCAACAGCAACAGCAAAACGCGGTAAAAAAGAAGACAAGGAGGATTCATCGCAAGCTACCAAGCATAGCTCGGATATCAGTCATAGTACTCCTACGCATCAATCATCGTTGGCGAGTTCATCAACAAATGTAGACGCATCACATACAACGGTATCCGATGTTCTTAGTAATATTACAACACCAACACTCACGCCTAGACAAAAAGAAAAGATGCCTGAATTTATTCCTACCATTTCAAGCGATGAAGAGGAAGAGCATGATGATGATGGCGACGTAGTTGTTGTGCAGGAACCAGCAAAGAAACGCGCTAAACTTGATAAGTCTATCTCGAGAGTAGGAGCTGGTGATAAGGCGAAGGCAATGCAGCCTATTGATCTAAGTACACCACCACTTAATAGATATGATAAATCTATCTCGAGAGTAGGAGCTAGTGATAAGGCGAAGGCAATGCAGCCTATTGATCTAAGTACACCGCCATCAGCATCACGTAATTATTATGCCACATCAACAATGCCATCTACAACGATATCCATTGAATCGGATTCATCTATTATCAGTAATTTCGATTATAGAATACCTAAACGTGTACGGGATGCCAGTAAGTGAATGACGTGTAGTATCTCTAATTATCATACATCTAACTGGAAATAATCGACAGATACAGATACAGATACAGCTCATGAACAAGCCGTTACATCATCACGGGACATATTAGTTGTACCAGATGATGAAATATCAACTATGGCAATATCCACTAGTGGACATGCCACACCGAAACCACAATACACGACTACATCCAATGCATCAGCGGCAGTTTCTGGGAAGAGTAAGTGTTGCTTTTGCAATTCAATCATTATGTATACTAATATATGTATATTACATGATTACTTGTAGGTTCGCTACTTGATTCAGTAATGGAGCGAATTAGCAGTACTAGCAATACAAGTAATACTATCACAGATATTCATACCAATGCAAGGAGACCATCCAGTTATTTGCCTAGTATTTATCTGAATTTATTCTGTGGCACCAGTGTACAAGCATGTCATTGCAGGGCAACATGGTTGTATGGTGTATCGAATAACGATGAATCTGAGGCACATGCTATTCTGTAAGTAATTACTACTAGTACTAGTTATGTCAATGTCAATAATAACAATAACAATATGTAGAACACCCGATTGTACAATACGTGTACGATATCTATTTCCCAATACCATATCCGAGGCATTCTTACAAGGAGCGACAACTGGTAAACACGCACTTCCTCGTATGGTTGCCCTACAAACACCGGAGGACAATTCGGGAACAAATCATTCACTGGTGCTTGATCGATTGGCACAATTTCTACTACAGCGGGAATCTGTAAGTGTGTCCACTGTTGTCATTACTAGTGAACAAATCAAGTACTCATATATATATGTATACATATGTATATGTAGGTGGGTGTTATCGCATCGAATGATAAGTATTCGGTTTAATACCCTTAAAGACCATTATCGATTGGTTTCCCAAGTTAAACGAGCAGTACCGCCAACTCGATAGGAAGCCATACTCCACTAATAATGGCATTGATGGCCAGTAATGTACAATCACGAAGAACTAGGTAAATAGCACT